>JAEIHY010005109.1:0-10120 GCA_018904565.1 Drosophila tsacasi
AAAAAAAAGCGAAAAATAGCCAAATACACATTTTAAAATATTATATTTTTATTCATTCTAAATTTTTTCCCGCATCCGAATTTTCAAAAAAGAGAAATTTTAGGGTGGAAAATTCCAAAGTAGCAGCCTGATAGCAGCGCTGCCTGCTTTTAGATAAATTTCAGGTTTCTTGTTCGTGTTCAGTCGCGTTTAACTCCGTCGTGTTGGTCACGTCCCGACTTGAGAAGGCATAGGTCTATATGCCCCTTAAAAAAAGCGGAAAAAGCCAGTAAATATTTTGAAAAATCCTGAATTTCCGCTTTCCGCAATTTTAAATTTTCCCGCACCTGCTCATCGAAATAAGCCAAGTTTGAGGGGAAAAAGCTGAAATGACATCACTGCCTACCAGAGCAGCTGTTGTTCCAATCGGAAGGCGTTCGGCAGCGCTCGTGTAAGTTCGGGTCTGGGAAAGTCTATAAATGCAGGTGCAAACGCACCATTCGGGAAAAATTTTTTTTCAAAATTTTGGACGACACGGCTCCGTCGGTTTTCGTTGTTTTTCCGCGCGGCGACGGTTTCAAACAAAAAAATATACAAAAAATACACAAATTTTACGTGAATGTTTTAAAATGATTTTGTTATGGTGGCAACGTTGAGTTTCGTTTTTTTTTTTTGTATAACAACAAAAATACACGCATGAATTTTGTTGGTGCAGTGGAAAAGTAAGAAATGAAATGCCGAAATGAAGCTTAAAGTAAAAGCAGAAATTGAGAGTTGTTTGTTGGTGTCTGTGTGTGTGTATGTGCATGTGCGTGCGACGCAACAATAACAAAACGAGACAGACAGTCAGACGGGCAGGGAGAGCGACAGAGAGAGTGCGAGAGGGAGAGCGCAACACCTACGCATAGCATCGAATGGTGTTTTTTTTTTTATTATATCTTTTTGGCATGCCTCTGCTTTCTCTCCCTCCCTCGCAGCCTCTGCCTTTCGAATTTCTCCACTTCCGGTTCTCGCTCGCTGATTTTTGAAACAAGCTCTTATTTAATCAATATTAATTTGTTTAACACGCAAAGAAACTTGTCCCACATTCGTGTTTTAAGCCCTCAATTGTGGAGAAATATACCATAAATAAAAACTTGTTTTGTTTTGTTTTTGTTTATTGCCTTGCCAAGCAAAGCTCTCGCTCTTTCACTTGTTTCCCCTCTCTTTCGAAAGATCAATCCGATTGATCCGCGCACTGTTCGTTCTCTCTTCGGCTGCTCTCTCACTCCCCATCTCTCTCTCTTTGCCACAAAGTTGAAGGTCTTTTTTGCATAGCAACAATAACAATAAATACACGCAAAATAAAGGCAAATCGAAAATAGAGTTAAATATAAATTTAAAACTTAAAAAAGAGCGAAGGAAAACTAAAAAACTGAACATTGCAAAATACGCAAAAAAGAAATGAAAGAATTGGATATGAAATTCACGTAGCTTACACAGTAAAAAAGAAATTAAGATACCTTTTTTGATTTAATTGTTAAAAAAGTTAAAAATTGTAAAAGATATGGCAGAGAAAAATTGTACCTTACATTTTTTTGTTTTTTGTTATAATTATTATATATTCTCTTTCAAAATCACTACAAATTATTTGCCGTGCATCATCTTCATTTCTGCAAAACAGGTTTTTGTTGGCGTTTAGTTTTTTATTTATTTTTCATATTTATTTGTTTTATTTGGTCCGTTGCTATCGTTTTAATTTTTGCAATGACGTCAGCGGAGGCTAAATTGTTGATCAGCGTTTTATTTTATTATTATTTGGCACTGCACAAGGCAGTGCAATTAATTAGCACTTAACATGCTTGAGATTTAAATCAAATAAATGCCCCACAGATAAATAAAAAATCTAACAAGTTTTAGGTCAATATTTTAGACTTGCATTGAATGAATTTTCTGTTTAAAAAATATTTCATAATTTCAAAGCCAAAGCTCTTAACAATGTAGAAGCACAAAAAACAAGTCAAGACAAACAAAAAAATGTATTAAAAAATATGCAAAAGCTTGGAGAAGATGAGAATAAGAGGAGAGCTGGACAGGTGATAAGGGAGACAGCAAATCGGTTGTCTCCCTCAGTTCCTTCACGTTTTTCACGTTTTCTAAATCCCCCCCACTCTTGCAGATCTCAATATTATACATAGAAAATGTTAAGTAAACGTTAAAAAAAAAATTAAAAATTAAAATTACCAAGTGTTTTCGGTTCCGGATCCGGCCAGACAAATTTAAATCGAATTTCTTGCCCGCCGCCCTGCCGACGCGATAATTGCGAAAACAATGCATTTAATCAAAGTAAAGACTAAACTCGCGCTGAAAAGCCCCGAAATCGAGAGAAACTAGCTGGAACCCAACCAAACCAAAGCCCAAAATCCGTACAAAATACTGGCAAAATAACGCAGAAACAACAAAACAACTAAATAAAAGGGGTAAACAACAGCGGCAGCAACTAAAACATACAGCAGAGAGGAGGAGCGGAGAGGAGGAACGCAACGACGGCCCCAAGATGTTGTACCAGCTAAGTAAGGCCACCACCAGAATCCGACTCAAAAGGCAGAAAGCCGTTCCACAACATTGCTGGCTCTGGAGTCTGGCGCTACTGGCAGCATTTACCCTAAAGGTGAGCGACGAGCGGCTTGAAACGGCCAGAGAAAAGCACAATAGCGGTGGTTTTAATAGCAGTCGAAGCCTTGGAATATATCTTGGAATATATCTTCAAAATCATACATATCTTCTTTTTTCAAGTAGTTTTGAGTTAGTTTTTAAATGATAAAAAAATATCATAAATCATAAAACAGTAGTAACATAAAAATAGCTTTGGAATATGTCATCAACATAATTTCTCTTTTCAGTGGTTAGTTTTTAAAATGGTAAAAAAAATAAATTATAAAACAGTAGTAAAATAAAAATAACTTGATACAAAAATATTCAATTAAAAACTCAATAAATCCCATAGTTTTTACAATATTTCTTTGAATTTGTAAATCAGGAATTCTCAAAATGGCATCCCCTTTATAAATAATGTATACGAAATACCTTTCTAAAATCGTATATTTTTCTCTATTTAAGGCTAAAATAAGTATCTTGAAGCTGTTTTGTAGCCAAAAAATACAATAGATTTTAACTCCAAAATAGCCGTGAAGCAGGGATGCCCAAACATGGCATTCCTATCCGATAGCTCTCTATAAATAATGTATTTCGAATACCCTTCCATTGTTGTATATATTTCAGGGTTCCTTATTTTTTAATCTGAGTAAAAAAATACATAGCTTCAATAAATATTTGTGGCCAATAAAAACCATAATTACTAAAGTAGCTTGAAGTAGAATTGTAACCAAAGCGTGGCATAGTTTTTAAATGTTGTATTTAATTTGAAATGAGCTCTATACATTTTTAAAGCCCAAGCATCTTTCAATTCGTAGCCCAAATATTTGCTTAATTTACAAACAATTATTTATGCACCTTAGTAATTTAAGAACTATGCATATTAATTGCATATAAAGTGTAAAATTATATTGAATGCATTCAAGACACTGTTGCAAAAGAGATAAATTTTGTTTTATCAGCTGCCCACATGGGAAGTGCAATCAATGCCGCAAGATTCCGCAAACATTGCCACGAGTTATTTACTTGATTATTTATATTATTTGTGATCCCACATTTGCTCACATTTCACCCACATGGAAAGGCACTTGAAGCCAGCCCCTCAGCTGGGCTGTTCTTGATCTTTTCCCATGTTAATAAAACTTAATTATTTCGCATTGGTATAGTGTTCAGGCGGATGTAGGATACAAAGACCCTGAGGAAATCAATTAAAAGATGTTTGCATCAAGCTTGGGAAATTATAAAATGGATACGTGTTATCCCTTGAAATAAATTTACAGAAATTATCTAGGAGATTTTGTCTCTTGTCTTAATATTTTATATGATTCCAAGTTGTATTGTTCATTTTTTTTTAAATTATAGCTATTCCCTTGGGTTTTTTAGATTCTTTAAATTTTTGTATTTTATTTCAATTGATTTTTCGTGCCATATTTTTGGTTACGGTTTCTGGTGCTTTGCATAACATTTTCGTTGCATCCAAGTTTTGGTGATGAAATCAGCAAGACTTGCAATTTTCCTAATTGTTATTAGTTTTTCGCAGTTAGGCACGAAATCGATTTTCATAAAAGTTATATAATGCCTTGCCTATTTATTTAATACTTAGTTTGCTTACAATTTCTATTTCTTTTCGTTAATTACATGTTACGATTCTCGGACACGAGTTCTAAACTCGTTTTCGGTTTCATTTTCCATTGATGAATACTTACTTTTATTTTTATTTGTTTTTTGTTTATTTGTTTTTTGTATTTTGTATTTTTTGTATGTTTTGTTTGGCAAAATTGTTGACGCGTAACGGCTATCGAGTATATACATATAGAGCTCTATTTCCAACCGATCCGATTTCTGTTCAATTGTTTTCCAAGCTCCCAAAATCCCCTTCAAATGGTTTTCTAGCTGTCCGAGTTGTTCTACCGGTTGTTGTTGTTGCTGTTGTTGTGCCGATAAATGGCCAGAAATATTTGCCATTTGGTCACATACAATCTTAACTTACATTTCGCTGCTGGTGGCCATAAGTCACGTCGCCAGTGGAGAGACAATAAACACGAATAGTACAGCCATGCAAGCATTTAAAAATTGCAAAAAAAATATTATATATGGATGAAAATATAAAAAAAGAGCCATCAAGATCAAAGTGAAGTTCACAGAGTGATTAAGTTATTTGAGCTTTGTCTTCATATTTTATTATGTACATACGTATTTATATTTTTTTAAATTCCTCTTGAATATTTGGGAATATTTAAAAGTCGCAAATCTTGGAAATTATGGCACGTATTTAAAACAATTATCCCAGCGTCTGAAGAGGGCGGAATTGCTGGGCAATTAAATGCAGGACTGAGTCCACAGATGCACAACGCAGATAGGACAACCAACCACACCCATTCCTTGTCCAGGACACGTGTCAACCGTAACCAGGGAAAAGTTCTAGCTTGAAATGGAATGGAATTTCCAGGAGTGGGAAAAAAAAAAGGGGGAAACAAGTCCTTGCAGGATGACAATTAAATGCAACCCTGCACCCATCACAAGCAGCCCATTTTCTTGTAGTTTTCCAAACCAATTTGACTCGAACAATGTGCATAAATTAAGTAACAATCCATTTAACCTAGGTGAGCTTGAGCTTATTAACCCAATGACTAATTGATCACTGAGTCAGATAATTAAGCGGAGAACAGACAGAGAAGTGAAGGCTTCTTAAGGCTTAAGACTCAATAGCTCATTCCGGGTTCTTAATGACAATTAATTGTGACCATAATGGACAGCATTTATTTATTCCCTATGAAAAAAACCAATCTAAATCATTGATATTACACTTTTTAAACTTAAGTAAACACCCAACAAGTGGTTAACTTTTTATATCCTTTCTGCCACTCATTAAATCCCCAAATAAACATAAACTTTCGCCAGATCTTCAGAGTCTGTGAATATCTGTGCAACAATATTCTCGCCTCGCTTCCAGACATCAAACAGTTACTGAAAATAGAATCAAATGCCGGAAATGCAGCAGCCTCAAAATGCAAATAAAGAAAAAGATCATGAAAAATCAAATGGAAAACTGGGAAACTAGGAAATTCTTGATGCAAAACTAAATTAGCTTTCGGAAAGGGAAAGTGGAATTTTGATTTCGATTTTGATTTCGATTTCGGTGATCAAAGGCTCCTCTCAGACCAATGCCAACCCTTTGGCATTAGTTTCCTGCTGTAGTTTTCTGATTGGAAATATATAGGCAGGGCATTGGAGTTTTCGAAATGCTTCCCCAGGACTTTTTCTTTGTCCTGCAACAAAAGCGAACCGAAAATGAAATTGCTTCAACGGTGTGTGCGAGTGGTGTGTGTGCTGTGTGTTGTGTTGTGTGTCCTCCCGTGAGGCATTTTTCGACTGCGAGGGTGGCTTTTCCGCACAACTCCTCACTTATATAGAAATGTGTATATATCGAGGTGTATCGGACAGCTGAGGTGCAAAAACTAGTCTATAGTAAATATTTAAGTTGTATCTTAAGTTGTATCTTGTTTATAAATAACTCAAGTTTTAAATAATAAAAACGAATGCTAAATGAAGAGCTTTGCTAATTTATCAAAATAAAATTGTTTAGTAAAAATCTATGGAACTGTATTTCTAGACGTAAGATCAGAAAAAGATAAGGTCACACTGGCTAGAGAATCAACGAAGTAAAAAGAGGCAAATGAGGAAGGAAAAACAAAGTTTTTAAAAGGTTTTCTTGGTTTCTTTGAGCTGAAATTGAAATTTTAATCTTCAAAAATATCACAAATCTATACATTATCTATATAGAAAAATCGAAATACTGTTAGAAAATCAAATACTTCAGCTAGTCAATGTGTAAATGCCGATTTATGCATTTTTTATTTAGCTTTACTGCTCTAATATATACATCATACATATATCTTTCGGTATTGTTTTGTACTATATATTCCCTTTCCTTTTCATTATATTTCCTCCTCTTGAAACTATTATCGTGACCCCGCCTGTTAGCGCGGGCGGGTGTGTCCTATATATGAAGTCACTTAATATTTAGTTCACTGTAGCCATTCATATGAATCATAACCGGGGGAGGTTTCATCCCATGCCCTCGCTGTGGGGAGGACTCATTGCTGCCACTGCCACTGCCACTGCACTAACTTGCTACAAAAAAAAACGCCACTTGAGCATTATAAAAGTCATAATTCTTGCAATGGGAAATCTTTGTTGCGCCAAATGTCTGCTGACTAATTACTTTAGGTCGATAAATGACTAGCATAAAGTTTTAGATCCTAAATCGGGATGGAAAATAATACAAAACAGTTTCTTGCTTTGCTAAATTTAAATTCAAAAATTTAACATACTCCGAGGTCTTATTAATTTCTTAAAATCAAGAAAGGGAAATGGATTTATATTTGATTTATTTCCAATAAATGTAAAGTCCCCGTCGAATGGAGTTTGTAATAACTTGTAATAACCCCTTGACTCTGTTCAATATTACCACAACTTGTGTGTTGTGTGTTGTGTGTGTTCTGTGTTGTGTTGTGTCTAAAGCTAAATTGAAATCGATACCGGGGCCATTTTGCAATGCACTCGTAAATCGCAGATCCCAAACTGTTTGTTTACAGGAATGCAACAAAAAGCAGACAGTCGGCAGGCGGGAAAATAATAATAAAAAAAAGTATAATGGGAAAATGCACTTGTTACGAAAAGGGAAAAGCCAAGGGAATGAGTCGGGTTGGCCGGCAGTTGTTTGCTTAATTGAAATTTATGGACTGCGCTCTGTAAATTGTTTCAGTGCATGTAAAAGAGGCAGATGCAGAATCGACGAAATTATTCTTAAAAAAAAGAAAGAAAGAAAGAGAGGGGGTGTCCAGGAAGTGGCCTTCTCACACATCTTTTCCTCGATTTTCCACATTTTTCGCCGCGCCTGTGGAGTTGCGAAATCTTTGAGATATTCTTACGAAATTGGGGGAAAATCACTCGGGACTGGAGAGCATTAGCACCACTCGGGTTTCCCGGGGCTTGTCAATCATTTTATTGGATAGATTCGTGGTCCGACAACTGACACAGACTGACAGATGGAGGGACAGGTTGTCAGGTTGTCGGGGTTTCTGATTATTTTCGAAACAGCACAAGTATTTAGTAGAATGCCCATTGTGTGTAGAAATTATTTATTTAATTTTATTTGGGACTTAAAGAAGGTATTTGAAATCATTTAACAAAATAAATACTCGACCTGAAAATCGAATAAAACCCATCGAATCCATCCTCACCGGCGGAAGGAAACCCAGAGACAAATAGGATCGCATCAATGATTTCCCATTTCTGGGATAATAGAGAGTGACCGCCGATGTCAATGGCCTTGAAATGTTCTTGTGTGGATTCGACACCCCTAAAAACCGGGAAAAACTAAACTGAAACCGATGTGAAAACTCCCCTCTGACAAGGAAAACTGTTTGGCCAGCACACGATCGTAATTTGCCCGAATTCCGAACTTTGAAGGGTGTGAATTCATTTGTCGATTTAATTATTAGTTTCTGCTGTAGCCCTGCAGATGCACTAAGAAAAAAAAACGAATAATCTACGTTTCACATATTTGTTATTTGGGACAATCAAAAGGTAAAGGGATGTATCAAACACATGAATATGAATAATGAATGACACATGCAGCCAAAGTAACCAATTCCTTTACAAGCCGTCTTGGTAAATTGCATACGGGGTCCATTGATATAAGAAAGGAATGTGAGAATTCTTTGGATATAATGTCCGCCTTAAGTGCCACTCATTTTGAAGCCAAAAAATTGCCAGACATAATACTAAAGGGGTTCTAATGCACCAGAACAGCCTTGGGTTGATTCTTGAGTCGTGTTTCATGAGAGGAAGAGCATATCACGTTGTAAAAACTATTTCCAGATGCTTGCCAATCGTTTTACAAAGTACTGAATTCCATTAACCAATATTTTAACTGCTTGCAAGTCTCGGAACGCCTCTGTTTAGCCAAAATATTTTTCTCTTTCAATTCTTCCAAAGGATTCTTCTACACTTTCGTACGAGGACTGCATTCAGTTTCAAGATTTGTAGCATTTTTTGCACTGCTCAATAGGACATACGATTCTTGATAGCTTCTAGTACTTCCCAACACTCAGATTCATTACGAGAAGTAGTTATTCCGCAGAAAGGCCGTCGACGAGGTGCGTGGTGGCTGTATTCGGGGAAAAAGTAGTTGAGGGGCCACCTGCTGGATATATCCAGAATTGAGCACGTCCTTCGGATGCTCCGCCAGCAGGCTTTGAATTGAGGCCCGTGGATTTAGACTACGATAGAATTCCGTGGGCCTACGACGCGGATACAGCTCTTCAACACATGGGAGCTAAAGGAAGATATAGGAAGATATAGGAAGATATATCCTTGATCAAAATAAACAACGCGGGATGATGATACGTACTACTGGCACATGCAAAGAATTTTGTCCACACATTTTTTAATTGGATTTTTGTCCCGGAAAACTTTCACCTACAAATTTTGTTTATTTTTTTTTTTTAGAATTTAAAATTTTGACCAAAGAATTTTGAATTTTGACTTTTTCCTTCAATTTTGTTAGGATGTGAATCCTAAGAAAGACCAAAATAAACTGAATATTTCCATTTCATAGTTCCCACAGTCAAGTTTGTAATCTGACAGTTTGTTGCCTGGCCAACTTTGATGGGTTTTTTGAAAATCAAAATAAAAAAAATAACAAATTTGGGTACTTTGCGATTTAAAAATCCGGATGTTTAAGCAATATAAGGAAATTTAAATATATATATATTTCTGTATATATTTTTCTGAGTGAAACGCACTTCTGTTTTATTTTCTACTTTATTTTTCCGGTGCCCAACCAGCGGCAAATGTACAGAGCATAGAGCATAGGACATAGGCCATAGGGGGTGGCTAGAAAAAATGTCCATCCCCGAAAAATAACAGAAAATACAATCCACTGACCTTGGGATATATATATAGTACGCCATTGGAATACAAATCGGAATTGGAATGCGGAAACCTCAAATTCAATCGAGAATCCCCGCGGCTGGGGTGGCGGCTCGAGTTTGAAAGCTAGTTAATCCACTCCACATGGTCCATCGATTCAATTAGTCTAGCAACGATTTTCATTTCCAGCCAGCGATAAAGGAATAAGCGAATAATGGTCCCAGCTCCACAAAGAAAATGATATCGAAGGGGGATATATGTAAGCAAGGAGAAATTTGTGGTTAATATTTAAGGATACATATTTTAGATCTTAGGTAATTAAAAAAAAAACACTTTATTCTTTTTCTGTACATTTCATATATAAATCAAATATTCTCTTGCAATGATATCAAATCGATAGCATAATTGTAATAAGTTAAGCCTTGATAACAATGAGAATCGATAACAAGTTATCGATAACGTGGATATATTTTACAAATGTAACTTTTTTGAATAAATTCATGAATAAATCAAAGATTCTTTTGCACAGACATAACATCGATAACATTCATACTATAATCTTATCGTT
>JAEIHY010005115.1:0-20491 GCA_018904565.1 Drosophila tsacasi
AAAAGAAAAGCGAATTTCGTGCTCTCGCGAAATAAGAAAATTTGTATCTGGCTTTTCCGGCGCTCTACCTTATTTCTACCCCCCTCTATCCGATTCCGATTAAATTTTGAATTTTCTTTTCTATCTAATTAGCTCTACCTTTCTCTCGCTCTCTCCCTTACTCTTCTGTGCTCTCTGGTGTATACACACATAAATATAGAATATATACGGGGGCATGAATGGAGCATAAATAACACCTGCTCCTCCTCTCTCCTCACGCCTGCGCAAAGCCCCAGGAAAAACGTGCTGGCAAATATACACACACATATATATATATAGGTAGCAAATACGAAGAAAAACATAAATTCATCGTTATCATCGGTAATAAGAGGAAGGGAGATAGACACTCACACACTCCCAGTGAGTGCAGAAATGAACACTGCACAAAGAGAAAGACTAGAGAGAGAGCTCTCTCTCCTCTCAGCTGTCCCAATTTTTTTGTGGCTAAAATAATTACACCAATTTATAAATTATCAACGAGGCGAATCCATTTCAAAAGGTCCTTAGTCAAGGCTTTTCCCTGAAAACAGGCAATAGAAATGAAATTCCACAAAGGAAAGGCACTGTTTGTAGTTTGTTGCATGTGGGAATGAGAATGCCAGCTGAAGAATTTCAATGACAAGGTAAATCAATGTCAGGCCAAGGAATTCAACGGCATTTCCTCTGGTTTCCTCTAGAATCCCAAAAGGGACATTCTAAGGACAACGCAGCATTAATTGCTAGTGTGTGAGGGGTTTCTGTGAGGGGTAACTTCTCCTCCTCCTCCTCCTTTTGTGGCATCGTAGTGTGGCGTTCTGATTACAAGTGGAGCATGACCCACATACTTGAATAAACAAAGCATAAAAATCCACTATGCGAATATATATATGTTCAGAAGGAAAAAGCTCTGGCGGAGTCCTAACAAAACAATTGAATTTGTTGTCTGTGCAGAGAAAAATTAACTTGGAAAATGGGAGCAAAGGAAGAGGAAAAGGACAAACTTGGACAGATTCTTGTCGTAAAAAGGAAACCCAATCAAAACTAAGGATTCCCGAGTTGATAAGAGAAAATAGAACAATTCTCGTTTGAAGATATTTAAGTGGCGATAAAATAATTAAAGAGAAAAATTCTACGAGTAAACTGCGGTAGTTTACATAAATCATAAGAGCAAATAATATAAAAATTTAAGGTTTATATAAAGCATAAAAATAAACGGGGCGTATACTTAATTTTTTTGGTATTGCCACATAAATTACGTATACGTACAGTTGAATTTATTATTATTTTACCTTGAAAAGTCTCTCCAATTTAACTTCTTAGTGAGTTTTTAGCCTTTCCTTACTTTTTCCACCAATTATACCTCATTTCTCTTCTACAACTATTAAAAATAATTAAAATTTCCCCCATTTTATATAGCATACTTAGCAGAATATTGCCAGCAAAACACCGCCACCTGAAATATGCTATAAAAATATACAAATTTACGGTGACCCACAGCCATAAATCATATAAGATTAAGCATAACCAATTTAGATAGGATTTCGTTCACACTAAACAGAAATTTATAGATACAAAGTATAAACAACCCACGCAAAGATTCTCACAGATTCTTGCAACATTCGGTACTCACTACACACATAAAGAGATGATATTTTAGGCCAAAAACACAGGGATTTTGATTAACATACCTGCAAATAAAAGAGAAAAAACAAGAGTTATTAAACATTAAAGTCCAAAATTAACTTAATTTATATATAATAATTATAATCGAATTAATTAGGCAGAAAATTAGGTTATTATCACTCTCATGCAACAGTTCATAGATATTTTTAGCGCAATTAGAAAATTGGAGGTAACTCAATCAATACCATATCATCAAAGGGTTGTGAGTCTTTTTTCTTTTTTAAGAAGTCTGTTTGATTCGGTAAATAACAAGTGATAAGATAAGGAGCTTTAAAAAAAAAAGAACTGATTAGATGACGAAGCTTGAACGCCTTTCCTTTGTGCAGTTGTCATACACTTAAACTTTTTATGGTCTCAAGCAGATATTGAAAACTACTTTATAGAGCTGTCTGGCAATCGAAGAGCATAGAGTAAACCAAACTGGTTGCCTGTAATTTTCCATACGGCAATGGGTGCAGCAGTCAGTCCCCAGACCAGTTCTGTAAAAGGTCGCCACCTCGATGGTCACGATCAAAAATTCAGTCACTCTCAGGCCTTGTTGACTTTTTCAACAACCAAAAAAGAGTTGTTGTTGTGGAAAGCTTCGATGGGTAGAAGTGGCCTAGTCATAGTATTGATAACATAAATATGATTTAGGGTACTTTACACTTAAGCAGCGGAACAGGAAAGTGTGATCTATGGCTAGTTTTGGGGGGAAAAAGTGATAATCGGAATGAATAGAGGAGGACTTTGGACCAGAAAGATTTCAAGGTAATTGGGCAAGGTAAATTAAAGGAAAATCATATAATTTCTGATTATAAAATAGGGAACTTTAATTTAATTAAGGGGGAAATATTTGATACAGCTATTCAAAGATTGTTAAATGGTTAGCAATAAAAACCTATTTTAATAAGATGATCAGTGTGGAAAACTCATAAAATACAATCAAATCTGCCTTTCGAATTATATTCCATTCTGTGCAGCGCCAAAAAATAGGCAATAATTGTTTGCCAACTAATCATAGACATTTTTGGCTTGCGGAGAATATTATGAAGTTAGGAATAGAAAATGTCAATATATCGATACAGCACTTTTATGTATTACATATCAAACAAATGTCTGTATCCTAATTTTATTTGGTGTGCTACTTTTATAATATTGTCAATATCAATATATTAAAGTTCAATGCTGTATATTTTTAATTCGATGTATTGAACTTTACGATATTTTCGATATGATATTGAGCGCGATATTTTTGCAAATTATCATACCTGACTTTTGCTGCTGATTTATGTATATAAATTGCTGTTCAACGGAAAAGTACTCAAAATAAGAGTTTTTTTTTTGTAATCAGAAAACCTAAAATATTAAATAACAAATCAGCTTCCAGGAAAATAAGTGAAGATCAGGCACTTCTCCAATTCTTGATGTCATAACTCTATCTAAAACTGTAAAAGAAGTTCAGCTCTTTAACACGTGCTTGCAGCGCCCGGGACAAAGGTAGAACCTAAAAGCTCACCTGAGAAAATTTAGGTTATAGATGATAACCCCAAGGTAGAGTGATAAGAAGAACCAACCATAACAAAGTAAAGAGAACATAAGCTATAGAGTGAGTGGAGAGGAGAGGAAAATTGAAACAAGCCCCGACGCAAGGGGTCAATGAAATTGAAATGCAATTGTCAGAAGAATAAGCTTTCCAAAGCAGCAAAGTCGGGGACTCGGAACCTCGAGAGGTAAGCTAAAGCCAAAGCCAAAGCCAAAGCTTGAAGCGATCGAAAAAAGCGGGAGAGATAATCGCAAGCAAGAAAGCGAGTGGAGAGAGAGAGGCAGCACTCGAGCCGGAGAGAGATAGAGAGCAATAAAAACAGAGCTAAAACCGGCAAACAAAGAGCCGAGGCGACAAACGAAGCAGCGACGCCACAACAGAAACACACGAGCAACACCAACAACAGCAACACACACAGAGCTGACAAACACGAGGAAAAAGGTTTCGAGACTCGCTCAGTGTGACGGCGAACGTCGTACCTGTTGTGTGTGTTGTTCCCCAGTTGTCCAACGATTTTGGAACCGAAACCCCAAGAGCTCATGCCACAAGCCAAAACCAAAACAAACGGAAAACGGAAAACGCACAGAACAGCAACAGTTGTCCATCCAGATCGAGGAGGAGAGCAAAATCTGCAAAATGTTTGAAGTCGCCTGCCTGATGTTCATCTGCCCTTGGCTCATACTCGTACTGCTCATGTTCATCGCTATGACTGTACTCTGAAGAAAATCGAGACCAAAAACAACAACAAGAGGCAGAAACTCAAACACGAAAAAAAAAAAAAAAATGGGCACACAAATTGCAACATCGCTTTGGCTGGCTGTGTGCCCAAATAATCTTCGGAAATTAACACAAGATTCTGCCTGCACTAAACCCAAATAATATTCCTATGAAAAACTGTGCTTTTCTTTTTTGTTTGTTTTTGTTCATTCCTCTTTGTTGACCACACAAAAGTGTAATGTGATTTAATTGTAATTGAAATACTGTATTATGTAAGAAACTGTACCTTGTTTTCATCTAGTTTTAATTAGGTTCTAAGAGCTTTGTAATAAAACAAAAAAATGAGGGAATAAGAGAATCATAGAGGTTTTTAATTGCCGGGCTTATATATATAATGGTCTTGTTAACTTTTTTTGTATTAATTTAGCCTCAGAAACCAGTTTGCTGAACGATTATCACTGTTGTGATACGCTCTGCTGGCTGCATACTAATCCAACTCGTTGTTTAAAAACAATAAAAATAATGTGTCACTAAAAAAAGAGGTTTTACATCAATGGATATAAATAAATACATGACATTCATTATAGCAAAATATATCTGTGGAATAACCTATATTTATATTCATTGATTTTAGTGACTCTTAAATAATATACAAACTGATTTATAGTCATGCATAATATTTACACATGAAATATATTCAAATAAAGCAATTTATTTCAAGAAATTGCACAACTCTCACTGCTTTTTCGGTGCCATAAATTAGTGTCTTTTGACCAACTCTGGTAGGTATATTTTTCTTATCTACCATTTTTCTAGTATCTTTTGATGATAAGGCTAATTTGGGACATGACTTGAGCTAGTTTATTGACTTCCCAATGCTTCTACAGTTGCTCTTTAATAATAAATGTATATAAAAACTATGCCCATTCATAAAGCACTTAAGAAATATTAAAATAAACCTGATGAGGACATCATCAAAGTTCAGACAAACTTCCTCGAATAAAAAAAAATAATAATAAAACACTTCACAAGTACTTGTTGAAAAGTGAAAGCTTGTCACAAAAACGTTAAAAGTGTTAAAACAATTACACGTGTAGTGAGTGTTTAAATATCCACTCAGCGTCATCACTCGAGTCGTGTCAACAGCAGTGTTAAATTTAACTTTTATTAAATAAACAATGAATGAAACAGAAGGAGTTGCTGCGTACTAAATCATGGCAATTAAACAAATAAAAAATTAATGTTTAAAGCAAACAAAAATAAAGCTGTTTTTTTTCTGTGAAACACTCCTTCTTTTTCACGGATTTATTTGCTATACTTCTTTGCTTCGGTTTGTGTAAGTAAACAAAGTAGTTTTCTCTTTTGTATTTTCGCCAGAGAGTGTTTGCCATGTCATTGAACCTAATTAGCAAAATGGCAGAACAATGGAGGGCACAAAAAGAGTTAATAAAGCCAAAAATTCAAATCTATTTGTTATTAATTTAAGTAAAATAATTGCCTTTGGTTTGTGATGTCTGTAAAATATGTATTATTTTTTGGGGGGCTCTAGGCTGTTGTCTGTTGATTGGGTCACATGCCAATGGGGTTTCTGGGCAAATGGACAAATATTATGACTTGGCCTTTTATTTACCCAAACGAATACAAACCAATATTGACCCATCGATGACTGGGTAAAGTCAACTTGGTCTAATTCCTCAGAAAACATTGACTGCCTTTTGGGGCTACTAATATAGTAAAGTATATGCTTCTGCAGAAACCCAAATGCATTAAAATTAAAATGCAACAATTCGTGGAAAAGGAAAAGAGAGGCCGCCCAAAGACATTTGAGACACATCGCGTGCCGCTCGGATTTACAGGGCAATTTTAGTAATGCTTTCGGGGGAAGTTGGAGGAGTTAGAGGGGTGCCATAGTGCAATCACCTCCGGAACGAGACCCTTTTTTTGTGGGTCAGCAGGACCTGCTGCAGTTAGCAGTTACAAGTTACCAGTTACCAGTTACCAGTTAGAAGGCAGCCAGCCACTGGTTGTTGCTATAAATTTTGAATGTTTACATTTCGTGCTTGATTCGGTTGAGTGTGTATGTGTGGTCCCTCCACGCTGCATTTGCATTTGCATTTCCCGCTGCAATGGGCACTATGAACTCGCAGTTCCGGCTGAGACAAGTCAGCGTTGGCCACAGTTCATTGCTCTAATTCCCCGGCGAATGGCGAATATATATATCGTACGCGTTGAGAGAACGAACCAAAACCCCAAAGTGCGGCACGTTCTCAGATATTATTTTCCTTAGCTACCCATGGGCACTTCTGATTTGAGGGTATATTGGTTGAGGTGTAAGGAAAATAAGGTCTAACTTTTACATTTTATTTAAAAGTACATAATAGTTCCTATAATAACTCATAGTAATTAAATAAACAAAATATGGTTTTAATGAAAGATACTGCAAAATTGAATCACAAATAAAGTTGGCCACATTAATAAGGGAATTCTATGGAATTTTAATTACAAGAGAAAGTGTTTACACTGACAAAGCATGAAGACAAGCTGGCGAAAATGTTATTATTCATTTTATGAAAATCGGACTTTGATTTAACATGCTGAATATTTAAACTAAAAATAAAGCTGGTCACACCAATTGGGGAATTTAAAGGGATTACAATAAAAAGATTAATTGGTCATAAAAAAAAAGCCAGCAGACAAGCAGAATAATTTGTTTCCAAGCATTTTAATGGCAGTTATTTGACTCATCCTGAATTCATATTAAAACAATTATTTAACAAGGCTAATGTCACATTTAATATATACATTTTTACTCTTCAAACTAATCAGTACCTCAAAGTCGGTAAATAAAATACCGCATAGTTTCATGGCATTGTTTAGATCCAGGCATAGCGGCTTTTATCGCTGGCCATAAAATCACAAATTTCGCACATAATTAAATGCAAAACGGCAGAAGGGGAAAAACGCAACCGCAGGCTAGGCTGGCTAAAATCAAATTACAACTAATCATAATTTCAGCTTGTTTTCCATACTCTTGTGTTGTTTCTTTGTTGCGGTTGAAGTTGCTTTGAAGTTTGACGTTTTTTGTAGCCACTGGCAGGATTGTTGCACTTTTTTTCTTTTGGTTTTAGGTTTGGTTTTGACTTGGACTTGCCTGTGCAATTATTCGGAATGGGCGGCAACACTTTTCTTTTCTTTTATTTTCTTCTCTATGGGGCTGCTGTCGCCTGACTTGAGGCATTTTGGGCTTGTCATGGAGCTTGTGATTTCGCCGGTGACTTGAGGGCCAGCAATGACCCGAATTGTCTGGGCTGTAATTTTAGCTTGGTGGGTGGAGCGCAGTTTGCCGTGAAATTACCGCCAAAGGGGTGGAGTTTTCGATTTTACAACTTAATAAATATGATTAAATAATAATCAATTTTATGGTTAAGCCAGGTTTGGATAATTGTTGAGTTTTATGGTTAACCTGTTGGTGAATTGTTAAACTTTATGGCTAATCTCAGGGGGAATTGTTGAGTTTAATGGTTGGTGAATTGTTGAACTTTATGGCTAATCTCAAGGAGAATTGTAAAGTTTTACGGTTGTTGAACTTTATGGTAAAGCTGTTAATGAATTGTTGAACTTTATGGTAAAGCTGTTAATGAATTGTTGAACTTTATGGTTATCTTGTTGGTGAATTGTTGAAATTGTTGGTGTATCATTGTTGCCTCAATATTTGTATACCGTTTTCCAACAATACAGTTTCTCTTTTTAACAGAAAAGTGTATGCAAGACTGCAGTATAGTTCCACTGACTTAAATCCGCTTCGATTGAGCTTTTCTTGCATTTTAAACGTTTGCATAATAATTGATATACCATAATTTAAGCCGAGCTCTTCCATTATATTTTTTTCACATTTTGCAAGCATAACTTTGCGTGGTTCGAAAGTTTCATAAGAATTTCCTTGAGCTTATGCAAAAAATGGCAATAAAGTGAAAACTTGTGTCTTTGTCTTTGGCTTAGTCAACAGTTTGCCGTTTGTTTATACTGCACTTTTTCACTGTCTCAGTTTGTTTGTGCCGCCAGAATGTCTGCCGCGTTATAAGCCAAGTCTCGATGTCGCTGTCGATGTCGATGCCTTTTCCTAGTGCCTCCTCCTCCTCCTCCGTGGTCGTTTTTGTAACCCGAAACCATAATGAACTTAGGTAGTCTAAAAAAATAAAACCAAACACAAATGTTGTTCCCTGCCGACTTTCCATCTCAGGTTGCACGGCTGGTCAGTGTTTTTCTGGCGGCAAACCAATGAACCGAACCAGAGTACTATATTTTGGTTTATTTTATGCCCGGCTCTTCTGGTTAAACTGTCCCACCTTCCGCCTTTTTCTGCCTTTCCTCTCTCTCTCTCTTCCCCATTATCGCCTCATTAGCTTGGCCAAATACGGGTGGCTAAATGGCGAAAAGAATGGCTTTTTCATGCCGCAGTGTTTGTGTGTTTAGCATTCGGCGGCTTCTGTTTAATATTTGCCACGTGGCTGGCTGGATGGCTGGCTGGCCTGTCTAGGAAAAATAATTAAAACTTCAGCTTTTCATTTGGGCAACAGCCCCAAATGTCTGGAATCAAGTGGAAGTCAAACAAGCTGGGAAGAGGATTCATTATTCTGTTTGTTTGTGAAAGGTTCATTGGGTTGGTAGGGAGTAATGGAAAAGCTTTTTATTAAATTACATTTGTAAATGCAAAAGCCACAAGTCACTTTATGGTTCATTGTATTTTTATATTTGGCAAGATTATAAGAGAAATGTCAAGAAAAATCACACACACCTTAATCGAGTATAGATTCCACCGATTTTCTTCCTCGTTCACCGATAAATCATAAGCAACTGTCACATTTTCTATCAGCAATAGCTTAAGTTTCTTTCTATTACCTAAAGACACCTGCTAATTCCATAACCCTGAATTATTTTGCTCTGATTACAAAGTTGCAGCTGTTATAAACCATTATCAATGCGTTTAAATCAGAATCAGAATCAGAATCTATCAAGATGCAGTGGCCATGCCCAGTAATTCCCTTTGTTCGCTTTATATTTATGCAACAGTTTCTCATCGAGAATTATTCTGCGAAGAACAAAGCTAATGGCAATTAAAGTAATTAAAACGAAAAGCGTTAATCGACTCGGACAATCAACGCCACAAAGAAACCGCAATAAAATGTGAAATTTGACACGCCCACCAAAAATGATAGGCATCAAAAATTATGGCCACTTAAGGGTAAATGGCGTGCATAAATATTTGCAAAATGTAATATTTAGTCACAAAATGGTTTATAGGGTGTAATGTAATATAACTAATTTAAATTAAATAGCATTTAAGGGGCTTATTTATTAAATTTGTTTAGAATTTAATTAGAAAGAAAGGCACACTTCAAAAACTTGAATTTTGAGAGCTAAACCGCTAAGAATTAATTAGGATAGTTCAATAAAAAATACAAATATTCCTTTCATTTTACATTTTAAACAAAGTTGTTATATAAAAGTTTCCCTACAATTCTTTTAAATCTTGAGAAACTTTACCTCTTTATTTCATTTTAAACAAAGTTTCCTATAAGAAATCTTTACCTGTCATTTCACACATTTATATATTTTCCTTTACTTTTCCAACATTTTATTTCCAACCATTTGCTAACTTAGTTCTCCACCACCCTGAGGCTTTAATTACACTTTGATATAAATTTACTTTTCGCACACGTGTCGTTAGTTAGAGAGTTTCCCTTCACAGACCCCACCTTGTTAATTCCATCACACAAACCTTTTGGCAAACACTGCCAACTCCCCCTCACAACCCTTCATCGCATTCCAGCTTTAATTTTTATTTTCTAGCTCCCCTTCAATGGCAATAGACATTTTAAGTGGCAGCCATTTAAATGTAATTTGCCGCACATTGCAATGTGAAAATAAAATAAAGAAAAGTCTCTAGCTGTATCTGTTAGATACATCGGTATCTGTATCTGTATCTAAGGGGTTTCGCTCGTGGCTCACCTCGTTGGTGGTGTTGGGGCGAGAAATTAACGATTTCCAGTGAACGAGTGTATACGCCAGACATGATGGCGTCGACATAGCTTTTCATTGTTGTTGCTCGCTAGTTGTCAGGCTGCCCCCCTGTGTTTCCTACCCTTTTTCTTTAGTTTCTAACGTCGCCTGTCCATGTCTATTTCCAGCCCCGATAATGTTAATGTAATCACATCGATTAGTATTGGAATATGTAGCTGACTTGGGCGGTTAAAGTTTTCTTTAGCCCCTCTTATGACCCCAATTTATGGTTATTGTAGTTCATGAACTATAGAAAAGGAAATGCTTAAGAAATTGTCAATTGAATTGATTTTATTGTAAGCTTTTTTAGCTCTAACTTTTAATAAAAGATTTGAAGATGACTGAATTAAATATCTGGCTAAATAAATGCTAACAAAATGTGTGTTTTCAGAGTTTCTTGTTCTTCCAAAAACTAAAATCTAATTTATTTAATTACTTATAAACCCTAAAAACTGCTAAAAGGTCTTCCTAATTCTTAGGACACTTGGGAACATAAGTAAACATCAATCTTCGATTGGTTTACAAGACAAGAATAACAACTAAGTAATTCCAAGACTTACCACCCTCATAAAAATATAGAAAAATACATTTTTGCATACCTAAAAAGAAAACAAATTTGTATAAATTAGTCAAACTATTGGTAAGTTATTCGCAGGTAAAAAAAAATGGAGCTAAAAATAGATATCACGAAACACAGACACACACAAAGACCCAGTATTATTTATATATGAAAGAAAAATAAAATAAGTGGAATGGTAAATAAATAAATAAACCACGAATCATCGAGTAGGCAATAATTTGAAATGACTTGACAAGCAATACTTGTGGAAAAAAACCAATAAATATATATACATAAATTGTGAAAAGGCCAGGAAGAATTCCAAACAAAGAGAGAAATCTTCAAGCCAGACAGTTGAGTAAACAAGAAGAATCTTCTTGCTTCTTTTGAAAAAGAGATCTCCGCCTCTTCTTGGCCAGCAAGCAGCAAGGCATTACACTTGGCCATAAAAGACTCGCCTCTGGCCTACACTTCATCACTGCTCCCCATTTAAGCCATTTCCATAAGATAATTGTTTGTGTGCGATGTTCATTTCTTTTTTTCTTTTTTTCTTGCTTTTTTGTTTTCTTTCTTCTTGCTTTTTTCCTTCTTTCTTTCTTTTTTTTTTTATTTTCCTTTACTTGAATATTATTTTTGGCATGTTTTGCTGCTTTTTTGGTTTGGTTTGGTTTCTTTTTTTCGGGATTTCTGTTTTGTTTCGCTTTTGTAGCTCTTGCTCTTGCTCTTCTTTTTTTCATGTTTTGTTTTGTATTTTTATTTTTTTTTTTGGGCATTGTGTTTTGCTCGGCTGGCTGCAAGCATTTTGTGCCAAAAATAAATGCTGACATCATCCCAAAAGCAAACCATTCAGCCGCCACAAGCCCAAACATCGAGCTCGCTTTTATTTTTTTGGGGGAAGAGCACAAGAAGCGAACCCTCTCGATAAGGAGCCTCTCTTGAGTGAGATAAAGCCAAAGATGCGATGCCTAATTGAAATTCTAATTGGTTTGGGGAGTCAGCTCGCAGCAAAATCCAATCTCATTGCTTCCTCCCGAAAAAAAACGAAGGAATAAAAAGAAATAATTGAAGATACTAAGGGAACAACGCTTGTCTTCTCAGATATTTTGTTGACCTTGAACTTGAGTGAGTTCTCAGTAAAACTTTTTGAACCAAGAGAGAAGAGTCCAGTCAAACATCTTTTTTTGATGCTTTCCTCTTTTTCATGCAGAAAAAATATCAGTTTTATGCGCTTTTTGAGTGCATTTGTATTGCATTTTTTTTTTTGAGGCGAGAAGAATGAAAGAAAAACGAGGTACAACCAATTTTTAAATACCATTTGAGGCAACTGTACTGGTTTTTAAGGCGAAATTCTACATATTGGTTTAAGAGAGAGAAGTTTTATATAGAAAATATCAGTTTTTGGGATTTTTGAGGGTATTTTTCTGGTATTTTTCTTCAAATTATTTTATAAGAATTAAAGAAACATAGTTCAACTATTTTTAAATACATTTCTCTTGCTCTTTCTGAATATTTCTGAATATATCCAAGTTTATTTTGATTCTATATCTTAGGCTCCAATTTCTACATGCTTTTATTATTAGCATTATCTTTTTGTGATAATAAGTAATGTTACCCTTTGCAATCTAACAGAGAAAACAAGTTTAAAAAACCCCTTGCCAGGTTTATTTTTGATTAGGGGAATACCCACATTCATTTCCCTTGAAACATAGAGTAAAAAAGCAACACAATTTCCTGATTAATCATCCACAGAGTACGCACTTCTCTCCTTTTAAAGCATAAATTAATTGCTGGCTTTGAACTTTACAAGTGAATCATATGTGAAGTGAGTCACTAGAGCAATTATATTTGTATCTAAAAAAAAGTACAACTACTTTCAAATAGTTGTCTAAAGTGCTTTGCTCATCTGCAGGTTAAATAGATTTATAATAAATATTGTGTCATATGAATTTTATAAAAATTATACACAGGAATCCTTAGAAATTCCTCTAACATTTTGTTGTAATTTATTAGACTTTGGCAGCACCTTAAAAAAGCTTATTTGAACTTGTCTCTCATGGATACCTAATTTACTGCGCCATTCTTCTCATCCCCCAAAACAAAGCCTCGCCTTTGTGGGGGCCCCACATTTTTTTATTTTTCTTTTTTTTTTGGGGAACTATCAAGAGACCCTTTTCACTTTCTGCGCAGTGGCCAGGAAATTGCGTTGTGGCCACCACCTCAAAGGAATTGCTTTTTTATTGCTTATGAGGCAACAAATGCTAACGCATCAGCGTCGTCATCGTCGTCGTCGTCATCATCATCATTGGGAAATAAATGCACGAAAACGCGAAACAAGAATTACAAGAGAAGTCGAGTTTTAGGAATGACATCATTTGGAGAACGAAAAAAATTCGCACAAGTTTTAAATGCGTCGACGAGTTGCGTTGATTGAATAGTTTGGAGGATGAGAAGAGGCATAGAGGGGGGTGCACACTTCCTTCCTTCGGGGCAGATGGGTTTTTTGTATAATTAAGCAAAAGGCAGGGAATAAATGCGAAGAAGCCCTTAGGCCTCAAGCCTTGTGACTGGCTTATAAATGGCTTTGGACCACGAAAGCGATGCATTTTTTTGATTGCCTCCATGAATCACCTGCCGAATGACGTAACCCGATCGAAGGATAATGATTTGGCAAATTTATAGGGATTATAAATGTTTTTAGAGGTCTGTCATAAAAAAAGGTGGCAAAACTGCGAAGTAAAAATTTAAGGAAACCTCTTTTTAATTTGCTTAATAAATGTTAACTTAAAATTAAAAGGAAGAGTGCTTAATAATAGGTTAAACCTTTCTTTTACCAGGAATTTTTTTGTTAGAATTTAAGTAGGTTTAATTCTCTTTAAAAATATATTATAAAATAAATAACATTATAAAACGTGTTTGGATTAAAAAATGAATTCGATTTCGTGGTCAATTTTGAGTTAAATCATGCTTAAACATTAATTTACAATCACCAAGGTAAAAGTTAATTCATGCCGAATATATAAATAAATGAAAACTTGTAATTGGAAAGAAAAATCGAAAACAATTTATCGAACAAGAAATACTGCGGTATCCTATCGAAAATATTGTAGTTTTATATATCGAATTGAGGAAATATCAAACTTTAAAAGTCTAAAATAACTTCAAATTGTTCAAATTTCAATATTATCAATAAGTATCCCTAAAATTTTGTAAATTCTGTTTAATATATCGAAACTAAATTAAGCAACAATGTATCGATATATTGCACATAAATCGCAACTTTAAAATACCGATATATATATTGATTTTTATGACAAGCCTCAATACATCAACGATATATCTACATTTTCTGTTCAACTTACTTTAAAAACATAATTAAATTAAGAAAAATTTAGTAGACTC
Source organism: Drosophila tsacasi (assembly GCA_018904565.1). Classification (NCBI taxonomy): domain Eukaryota; kingdom Metazoa; phylum Arthropoda; class Insecta; order Diptera; family Drosophilidae; genus Drosophila; species Drosophila tsacasi. The sequence goes on from JAEIHY010005115.1 coordinate 13,962, forward strand.
TTAAAACAAATTGTTAGAAGTATAAAAAGTTCATAAAGTTAAGATTGTTGTAGAAAAATTATTGAATACTAAATTACTCTCTAAGTTACCCTATTAAAACTTTTAGTTAGTTAGTTTTTTAAGCCAAGTTCCAGAAATGAGTAAGTTCTTAACCTCTGATTCCAAAAGTTGCTATAAAGAATGCTATGAAATATTTAATATTTAGCTTACTCCACCGTAATGGATTTTAAATTTATGACCATTAAATTCTAGTTTAAAATCGGAACCCCCTGGAAAAATGCAACACGAAACATTCAGCGTGCAACAAATACAGGGCAACAGCAAGCGGTTAGAACACCAAACATTGAGAGGAAAGAAGGACAAAGATTGAATTGAATTCTGGGGGGGATTAAAGCAGGCCGCAACCGGGAAAAGGAAGGCGGGACCGACCTGTTGCAAGGAGTGGCCATTCCCATCTGATCGCCGCAAGTGGCAGCCGCAGCAACGGCGGCAAGGACGCTGGCACATTCCAGCGGGGATCGTGACTTCGGCACTTGCATGCGCTGGAAGGCAGGATCATAGCTGAAGGATATGCGGGAGCTGTGCCCCGGATGTCCTGCCATTCCGGACATCTGTAGGGGTGATGAAAGCGTCGAGGTCTCCGGCGAACTGGCATAGAACGGTGAGTGTGGATAGGCATAGATCGAGGGACTGGCACTGAAAGCAGCCGCTGAAGAATTGTGAATCCTTCCCTGATGAGTATTCAGATTCGCATTCGGATTTAGATGCGGATGCAGCTGATGCTGGGGACTATTTCCGGCACTGGTGGGTATGGGAATCGCACGACTCGCCGCTGATCGGGTGTACAGTGTTGGCGAAAACTGATCAATGGCCTCCTCGTAATCCTCCTCGGTGCTGGAGCCCATATACAGATTCGTATCACTGGCCCGGGCATTATGGTTCGGATTCGTTGGCCACAAGGACTCGTCCACGCAGAAGGAACTCCTCCCCGACTGCGATTTGTTGTAGTAATAAAGCTGCGGGTTCAGGCGATGCATAAAGGCGCCGGGATCAACATTGAGTCCTCCTCCACCGCCGCCTCCTCCTACTCCGATAATTCCAATGTGAGGATTGCTAAAGGCTCGCTTCCTATTTCCGCCGGATATTGCGGAGGTGTTAAAGCTGGGGTTTGGTTTTTTGTTTGGTTTTTTTATACGTTTTTTGGTTGTGGAAAGCAAAAGGTTTTTGCGCGCGCAAATAAAACAAAAATAATATGTAAAAAAAAAGAATATAGTTTAGAGAGGTGAAAAAAGCTTTTTAGATAAATATTTAAATATATTTTTCATTAGTTTTTTAATGCGTTTTCAATGCTGATTTTTCTCCAATTGAAATTAAAATATAATTTTATATAATTTTTGGTTTTTTGGGAATTTTCTTTGGGGGTGAGAAGGATTCGGTGGCAACAAAAGTCGATTCGGTGTTGCTTCAATGAAGTGAGAGTTCGAGTTGAGTTGCGTTGCGAAAGTGAACTTGGTGATCGGTGAATAATCTGGTGAAGAATGCTTCTTGGTGGCACGATATCGTTGTGGTTGTGTTCTTTTGTGTATATTTTGGATCTTCAATACATCTTTCTTATTTCCAATTAATTTTTAAGAGTACAGATTATTTCTTTTGGTAAATCTGGTTTATTTCCAATGGATTTTTGTGAGTAAAGATTTATTTTTATGCTCAATCTATTTTATTTCCAATTCTTTTTATTGTAAAGATGATTTATGATCTTGAACATAAAAGGTGAAGTGATTATATTGTGTTTCTCCTTCTTAAATCACTGAATTTTAATGTGGAAATCAAACTTCTTTAATATTTATATTGTAGAAAGTCAGGAGTGGCCACTCAGAGGTTTCCTGAGCTCAAAAAAGAGATTTTCTTTAGGTTTTTGCTAAAGAAAGGCGGCTAGTTTATACAAAAGAGCTTGTGAGCTTAGAAAATCACAACCTTTAAGAGTTTTTTCACCGAAAAAGGGTCAAAAACCAAACCTAGACATAATCAGGAACTAACGATTCTTTCTAATCTTCAAAGAAACTCAATTCAAGTCAAAAACTCAATTCACAATTCAAAGCTCGAGTAAATGCGACTCTCAGGATTCACAGCTCCAAAAAACAAGACTCTCAGGTCAAAATCCATCAGCAAAACCTTAACAAATCAGTAAAAATATCATTTAAAAAATACTTCATCCTTTTCACATTCATTTTTCACATTAAAACACCTCCCTGAACCCTCTTTAAAATCCCTGAAAAAGAAAGATCCAACTGAAAACAAGAAAAACCCACTCAATTTCCACTTGATTTACGGCAAGACAACAACAAACAACAGAGGCACACACAGAGAAAATTATGATGCAACACATTTGCGGCAGCAACGTGTCGATGCGCTCCAGTTCTCAGCATAAACAACAACTCCTCCCGGACAGCAAACAGCAAACAGCAAGCTGCAACACATGATGGATGTGGCATGCCACATGCAATTTATGCCTCGAAAATGAAACTGGCAAAAAGGAAAAAGTATACAAAAAGAAAATAAGAGCAGAGAAAGATCAACCATTTTGTCAATTACGTTGTTGCCAATTAATCTCCTTAAATAGAGTACATTTCCTCTGGGATTTGTTTGATCTTTTTTTGCAGCCAAAGTGACGAAAGCAACTAAGTTGGTTTTAGTTTAGATAATAAATTATGCATTTCCGGCAGGGAAATTCTAAGACTTAAGGAAATAACTTTCTATAGTTTCAATCAAAAATAGCTGCAACTTTTACAGGAGTTCACAGGAGTTTTTAATGAACCCTGCAGAGTTTGTGTGCAAAAATCAACATCAACAATTGAAGTGTGAAGAAAAAAAAATACATATAAAAACAAGAAAGAAAACTAACTTTGGGAAACCGAAGCTTAAATACCCTTGCATCTCGCACTTGGCTCATAAAATCCATCATAACAAAGCCCAAAATTCATTATTTTCAATTAAAGCTTAAGAATATAATAACTAAGCGAAAAATACATTAATTTGAATTTGGAAAACTGCTCTGAGTCAAGAATATGTATGATTTATAGGGTCGGAAATGACTCCTTCACAGAGTTCTGTAGTTCTGCCTGATTTTATAATACCCTGCATACATTGCAGGGTATAAAAAGAACCAAGAACAACATTCAACCAAGGAAATTCAGCTGCAGTAGTAAAATCCCTTTTTATTTTATTTTCTCTCTTTGGAAAATTCTCTTGCAGCTGCTTTGGGTTTTGTGGTTTCCTTAATTTATTTTTGCGACTGCAGCAAAAAAAAAAAAAAGTTGCGCTTTTAATTGTTAATTTTTAGTTCTCCAGAACTTTTTAATGTTCTTCACAACTATAAAAATTAAACTTTTAAAAGGCAACAAACTTGTAACTTTTTATTTCGGGGTCAGAAGGAAATTAAGAGAAACTACAATAAGTTGGAATCAAGATTGCAGAAGAGGAAGTTGGGCCAAGAAAGGAAAGAGTGGAAAATCAGTTAATTATGGAAAGGGAAAAAGGGAAAATAGGAGTACAAATATTTTAAACTATTTCTATTTCAATAAAATCAATGTTTTGTATAAACTTTAAACCTTTTTCCTAGCTTTTTTATATGCTTTTTTTAAAGGCATGTTAAAAATTATTAATAAAAAATATTTTCACACTTTCATAACTCATTTTTTCACATTTTTCATTTGTTAAACTTTCCCTAAATGAACAAAATCATCCTTTCAACGCTCAACAACTGAGTTGTCATCATCTTTTTCCTTTTTGAATTTCAGATCTTGCATAATGACAAAGTAGGAAAATTAGCATAAAATGAACAAAAATAACACAAAAATAATACAAAAAAACACTACCCTGTGGAAAAACTATGGAAAATTGTGCCCAAAGAGCTGTCGAGTGCGATTTTGTTGTTGTTTTCGTTGTGGTTATTGTGACCTGGCTTTTGCATTGTTGAGGCAGCAACAAATTAAATGCACATTACAGCAGCAGCATTTCCCTCCGCATTTTCATTTACCATTGTTGTATTTTTCCAGCGCTCAGTATGTCGCTTCACAACAAGGAAATAAAAGTTTTCCACAAAAAAAAAAAATAATAAAATAGAGAGAAACAAAAACAACAACAATTTGCTGTTTGTTTTGGGGGAAAATTAGGTGAATGGAGCTACTAAGCTGAAAGAAAAACTACTGCTGCTGCCGAGCGAGAGGGAAAAATGCCAAATCGGGAGCCTCGGAAAACTTCGATTCGAGAGATAAGACAGCGAAAAGCAACAACAAAAATCGCTGAAAAGAAATTTTGCGGTGGAAAAATTGGGGGCTAAATTAATCGCTTTGCCGTTTTGTTTTCGCAGTTAAGTTTATCGGTGAATTTTCATCGCTTTTCCCTCGCGCCAAGCCAAGTTGAAATTTATTTGCAAATTGTTTTCCTTGCCCATTTTTTCTACACTCGTGTGTGTGTATTTACGTAATTCGGTTTCCAATGTGTTTTTTTCATTTATTTTCTTGTTTTGTTTTGTTTTGGTTTCTGTGGCTTTCAATCGGAAATTCGGCAGTTTGATTTGACAGGACAATTAGCTTGAAAGGACAGACAGACAGACGGCAGAAAAAGGATTGCGCAAGCAGAGAAGGCAGAGAAAGAGAAGTCGATGGAAAAGTCGGGGGAAAAATTATGGGACAACAATGAGAAATTTAGAAAATAATATTGAAGATATTTGGGTTATATTTACTTGTTTATTTAAAGGTATTTAAAGGCTTCTTTTATAGTTTATTTATATAAATTTTATTACAGAGAAAGTAAGAAAGATTTTTAAATTTAGTTTTCAGTTTAGTTAAAGAGTTCTAAGCGAATAATAATGGAAGATTCCTTCTTAAAAAGCTCTATATTTAAGACTTGCCCAGATTTCTAAATATTTCGGCATAAAATTATATATTTTTCAAGTTTTCAAGTTGGTTTGTAGGTTCTTCTGTTTAATTTGTTAGGAACTTTAGGTGAAAAAACTTCACTTTCCATTGCTAATTTATTATTTTAACATTTTAATTTTAAGTTTAAAATTTTAACAATTTAAAACCTGAAAATTCGCCAACAACTTTTAATGGGTTTTCGTACAATTTCCCTTCCAGATGTTTATCAAAACTGTAACTGTAGCTGATTTATGTGTGCTTCCACGGGCAAAACTTTATTTACAAAGTTAGTTTGTGATGCATGAATAAATTATTTAAATTATTTAGATGCATGGACAGACGGGGACAGCGATAAACAGAAGGATAAAGAGTGAGAGATAGGAAGATCGAGAGGGAGAGAGGGAGACAGATAGCTACAATGCATGTTTTGTTGATGGAAAGGTTGAAGGAAGGGAAGATGATTGATAGAAATAAATACTCACATTCACACACAGATAAAGAAAACATTTTGTATTTTTAGCTCACCTGCAAAGAAGAGAACAAAATAAATTTATTAGTTAATTTTTATAAATTACTATACTTATTTTTTTATTTTTTATTTTTATTTATTAATTATAGAAATGTTTACACAATATTTTGTGCAAAAAGTAAAATCTATTTTTCTTGACATTTGACAAATTCAAAAATAAGCAGTTTAAGCACTGCTTGTAATGAATAGTAGTATATTATTTTCCTGTTAGAGGGCGCCTTTGTCGAACCTGTCCGCTAACTGCTTGAATGGCAAACTACTTGAATGTCAAACTGCTTGGCACAGTTGGAATTTCTAAAGCAATGGTTTTGCAACTGTTTAGCAAAGCACTATAAATTCAAAACTGTTGAGTACAGAACAATGAGACACAAACTGTGATGCAAGCAGTTCAACCACTCGTTCGTAAGAAAGTAAGGTAAAATGTATGTAAAAAATAATGTAAAAGTAACATATGAAGGTTTTTTCAATTTACACATGTAAAATACATAAAACTGAAAACATTTCTGTTTTTTATTTATTAAAATAAAATTTTAGCTCTTTTAGTAAATAAATTTGTATCTTTATTCCATTATTTTATATTATTGGCTGCAAAAATTATCGAATATTTTAGGGGTTCTGTGCAGGATTTTTATTCTTAACAAAATAAACTATTTTTAAGTTTACTCTAAAGTTTACTTTGAATTTTCAAAACAGTAATTTAACTTTGAATTTAAATATATGATTTTAAAAATTATATAAACAATTATAAGTAAAAGAAAATAAAAAAAAACAACAGCGCAACGCAATAAAAAATTAGCTTGCATTTTCTTGCCGCAGATTTTCTTCTCTCTTCGATTATTGTTTTCTTATTATTTATTAATTTTTTTCAAGCGCAATTACGAAAATTGGCAACAAATACAAACAAGGCGATAATGTGCAATGCACAAAAGCGATCAATAACAATAAAAAAAAATGAGATGGCAATAAGAAAGAGAGAAAAGCCTGAAAACAATAACAAAACAAACCAAAACAGACGACGATAGAATCAAAGAGTATAAAGTTATATAGAGAGGGCATCTTAAATGCTTTGACAGCAGTACGCT
>JAEIHY010005116.1:0-31834 GCA_018904565.1 Drosophila tsacasi
AGAATCGGTCGAGCCGTTTCGGAGAAATTTAGGGTCTAACACGACGATAGTGAATTTTATGTATAAGATATAAGATTTGTAAATTATATTTTATATGGGATTATTTATTTAATGTTGCATAGTTGATGTTTTCTTTTTAGCAGTTGATCTCCAACAAGCAAAAGATAGCCAAAACTCATAGATATTTCGAATCTATTAAAATCCTAAGCTATTAAATCTTGTAAAATCTTAATAAACACAAATAAATAAATGGGAAAAATTAAAAAATTAAAAACAACACAATTTAAGACCGCTAAGGTATATAAAAGTCGTTTTCCCAAAGTTAGCTGCCTTTCTTGCTTATAATTTTCTCACTTAACTTAGGTTCTCCCCTTGCCTAGGTCAAGCTCCCCCCTATTTATGTTTGAAATCTTTAAAAGTTCTCAGATTTGGCAGTCATTTCCTGAACTTTAAGCCGTGACCTTGCTTCATTGACAGTTTCGGGCTTGCAAGCCAAAATAATAAATAAATGAGCAGAGACAAAGGCGAAAGCAAAAGAGGCAAGCGATTTAATTAATGCTGTCCAATTTATTAGCTAATGATGCTCGTGGTATCAACTATTAAAGGTGCCTAAGATTTCCTAAAGAAATATCTGATTTATTAGAGAATATATCCTTTACTTATGAAGTTAATCTTCTTACAGAAATAAAATATATCCGTGCCTTTTCATTATTTACTTTTGTATAAATATATTTCTCTCTTATTAAAATTGATTAAAATATATATTATTATTAGGAAATTGGTTTCTTCAAATCATAAAATTTTCGCACGCTTTTTGAATGCTTTTTGTGGGTCGCACCACAGAGGAGGGGCATCCTCTCCTCTCCTCTCCTCGCCTCGCTTCGATCTTCGATCTCCAAAGGCCCGAGTTTGGACCGGACTAATGCCAAGCCCAAGAGTTGCATTCATAAAGCCGATTCTAACGGTCTCTTCGACCACACTGGCACTGGCACTGGCACTTTCTCATTTCTTGTCGCACGACGACCCATATTTCTACAGCGATTTCCATCTGTATCTGTCCAACTCCAACTGGCCAACTCGTTCGGGCCAAGATCTTGTAAGGTTCTCTTGCCAACTGGTTTTTCTAACATACTTTTCTGTATATATACATATATATGTGTATATATAAATAGCGTTTTTTCTGCACGATTTCCCTCGACTTCCAATCAAAAGCAGAGATCGGGGCTAAGGTTAAGGTCAGGCTGTGTCCTCTTCCGAGGAGGGTAGAGGTTCTCTTTATTTATGGCTCCGGTAATTTTCGCAAAAACTCCAGCGATTGGGTAACCACAACACAAGGCACAGTACCTACAATACCTACAACTTGAACAACTAAAGTCAAAAAAGTTCGCATTATTTTTTTATGGCGAGGGTCAGAGGTGTCCACAGGGCTTTGGCTTTTTGTTTTGAAATATTTGCAATTAAACTAAGACAGGTATCTTGCACATCTTATTTGTGAAATCGACTCTTGATTTATTAAAACTCATGTTTTTATATTAACAAGGAAGAAACAAAAAAGATTTTATAAATTAAGAGGTCTTAATTGAGGTTAAAAACTTAGAAATAATTTTATTTTACCAACTATATTTGTCAAGTTGCAAGCTCTAGTAGATGTTGCTCAACCACATTTGTATGGCAAGATTTGCCTAGCAACATTTATTGTACATTGCACCATATTAAATATACGATTGGGTAGCTTTTACTCCTTAAATTACAAACTATTTCTTTTGAAAATAAAATCCAAATTAAATTAATAATCTGCTTAATAATAAATATCACAAATATATCTATAGGCTTTTAAATTAGTCTCCTTTTAATTTCCTCCCATGTTTCTATACTATTAATTTACAATAAAAAACCAGGCAAAAATAACCTTTCCAATTTATGCCTTTCTAATGAATTCTACAGAGGCACAGACCAAAGCAAAGTAAGTAAGTCAATGGCTAGAATCCGACCGCAAAAGATACATTAAACTCCACGGCACGTTCATGGCGGGCTTGGGCTTCCTGTTTCCCGGAATTGTTAACTATCGCTCTGTTAGTTAACTATTGTCATTTGTTGCTGTTTTATCAGTGTAATGAACAGGTTCCATTGCTCCAGATATCGGCAGATAAGTGCTGTTCCGTGTAACCCGCAACTGATAGCGTTGTCTTGGCGGCAAGTAAATAAATATCTCCTACTATCTCGCACTATTTCTCACTATTTCTCCACGCCGACTAACCGTTAAACACTTGTATTAAGTCGGAACAGTTAGATAACTGTCAATCAAGCGATCGCAAGCCATTGAAGCTCATCGGCAGCAGGTTGTGTATCCGCACAGATGGGGTCAAGCGAGTAGTTCTTATTTTAAAATTAAACCGAAAATTCTATTTTGTCTTATTTTATATAGAAAGTATAGGGCAGTGTTGGGTAACAGCCAATAAGGTATTTATTGTCTTTCAATATATATATATTTTTCTAGTCGAGTCCAAAAATAATATTTGACTTGCAACATAATATGCATAGAAATATGAATATTAAGCAGTGTTGGGTAACAATCTGTAAAGCATTCACAGATTAACTAATACATCCACATATATATATCTTCTTGAAAATGGTTCTTTCTTATTATCAATTTGTATTGTTTAGGAAAGTCTTCCAAACTATATATTTCCCTTAAGCAGCCAAGTCTGCTATAGTCTGGGGACTGTAAAGGAAAAAACCCAGTGCAGTGCTGAAACGCACTCTCCAAAGATGTAAACACTTTATTTAGCTTCCCAGCCAGAAAGTCAGCATTATAAAGAATGATTAGTTGAAAGAAAAACTCAAGTGCAGTGTTGGGAAACATTCGCTAAGAACGAAATATTTTATAAAACTGTATTATTTTGTAATTAAAACTAATCTGTGGCACTTAAGGCCTTTAAGTATGTTAAGACGCCACATATTCCCGCTGTTTTTTATGGTAGCTATTCTGCTGACCTCAATTATGCACGAACACACACATTTTTGCCCCGCATTATGCCCGCGTATCTTTGTATCTTTGCGCTGGCCCGTGTGACCATTGTGTGGCATGGCTTTGTATCTATTGGCTCGTTAAATGGCCAGCAATTTACAGGGCGCGAGCGGGGAGTGGACTGGGCCTGCAAAACTGGGGAAATCTTAGACTCAAACAAAAGCCGCCGATCAACCGGCGACAATTTCCAACAAACGACGACAACGTCGTTAAACTGCCAATGTAATTTATTTACTCCGGCTTGCGAAACACACTGAGAGCCGTCGAAACATTCACAAATCACATTAGCAGCCAACTGTTAGATTGCCTGCGAAATGTATCTGCACAAATCGTATTCTGCCAGGGTGCGGAGAAGTACGAATAATGCGAATAACTATGAAAAATATACGAAGAAAAATATACGAAAAAAAATATCCGAAAAAAATAAACGAAAAAATATATACGAAAATATATACAACAAAAAATTATGCCAAAACTCACAGAGCCACAGTCAGAGCTGGAGTCAGAGCCAGAAAACCAGTTTGGCGGCCAGTTCTTGATGGTCACTTGGGAAGTGATTTCGTGATTTTTTTTATTGTCTTCGCCTTTTTTTTTGTTAAGTTTCTATGAATGAAAGTCTTTAAAGGCAGCGCGCCAGCAGATCATAACAGATCCGCATCGATATTCTCCCTGGCACCGGGTACAAGTGTTTTGACCCTAAAAACTTCTACATAGTATGTGAGGTACAAAAACGGTCTGGAGAGCGTGCCACGCGGCGTATGAGTAATATACGACTTTAGGCTGCGTTGCAGCAAGGGGAAGTCGTCGTCGTTGCCGTCGTCATCCCCACAAACTGGTCAAACTTGGCCCGAGATATTAGCCAATGCTTTTTCCCACGCTCGCTCGCCGCATTTCGCTGTTTTTTGTTTTGTTGTTTTTTTTTTTTTTGTTTTTTATGCATACACTGAGTGCTAACTACCTCCGTTTCATAAATAAATGCCCGCCGTGTTGAAGTCACACTAACTGCTTAACCCAATAGTTGAATGCACTCCAGCGATAAGATAGCGATGTGGAGTGGAAGATATAGGGTTAATCAATTACGTTGACTCGATTTTTTATTTAGAAAACTGAAGTCAAAAGTAAAGGTTTCTAAGGAGGACATTGTGGAACCAGCGAGGATATATTTGCTCTATTTTTTCAGAGTAGAATTTATAGAGTTAAATATTTTGTCCAATAATTGATTTTAATTTGCAATTGCTATATTTTAGTTTTTTGTTTATTTAATTATATAGATTTAAAGAAATAATTAAAACGTAAACAGTTTGCATTTTTTTATATTTTTAGAACCATTTGATTACGAATTATACTTTCTAGACTTCCTAGTTTAGAATTTATTCTGATTTTTAAATCTAAGTTTTATTTTAGATTTTAATTCATTGTTTTTCGTTTATATACTTAAATTCTTTCCTTTGAAAAAATATTTATTTTAAATATAAATAAATTTAAAAAAAACTAAGCTCTTTAAATAAGTACTTTCAAGAAGAGTCATGGTGAATAATAATATATATTAATAAATAAATTAATTCGAATGAAATAAATATAAATGATTTTAAAAAAAGAGATAATATAAGTTATAAATAATAATAAAATATATAATATAGAATATACCTTACCCTAATAACATACATACAAGCCAGCCTAAGGCCACAATTGAAGACAAAATAATTATTTCAAGTGCACTTTGGTTAATAAATTAGATTAGTTTATTTTGTGCACTTAAAAAGCAATCAAAATGCAAACAAAAACCAATGGAAATTCCCATCCGCCATTCACTTGCTCAAGAACACATGAATCATAACCTGTACACTTTTTGCCCATTTATGCGGAGTTTTGGTGCTACTGTGCAGCACATTTGAGGCCTGCATTTTGAACGTTTGGTGGTTTGTTTATTTTTAGCTGTTTATATATATTTAGATAGAGATATAAATGTATATATATTTATTTTTTATATTTATTATATATTTTCTGGTTGAAATATTCAAGTATCTCAAAGTAAAGCTTAGGAAAAATGCATCCTTGTTGATTGTGAATTTTTAATGGAATTCAGAGAGATAATTGCAATCGAAGCTGTAAAGGGAATTGGAATGGGAAATGCGGATTAAAGATTTAAGCCTTAAACCAACACTGAAAGATGAACAAAAAAGCCAAACAACAAAAATTAACAAAAATGTATAAGCGTGACGAAAGCAACAGCTTTTATTTTCTTCATCATCATCTCTCTTCTTTTTTCCACCAAACTACTATTATTATTATTATTATTTGTTATTGGTATCTCTTCTGCTTTGATTTGGATTTTTTTGTTTATTTTGTTGTTGTTGTTTTCTTTTTTGTTGCTGCAGAGTTTTTCATTTAGACGCAATCCAAGTGAGACCGATATGCATTTCACATTATTTTGAAGCTTTTCGATTGGGAAACTCTTGATTCGTTTTCATTCGGCTTTGGTTTCGCTTTTCGCTTTTCGTTCACTTTCGATTATTATTGCAAAAGGTCAGTGGAAGGAAGGCAGTGATGCATTTGATTACGATAACGATTACGATATACATATCGTGGGTATGCATGGCTGAGGAGGTTTACATATACATAGTAAGCCGCCCAATGAGGCAATGAAAAGTCCAGTTCAATCGAGAAATCAAAGCCCCCCAAAATAGCCAAACCGCATTTTTAAATAAAAAAGCCTTTGTTTTGTGTAGAAAGGGTGTGGGCTCTTTATATATACATATCTGTATATATAGGTAACTGAGCTGAGCTCTGTACCCAATGACCTTGAGCCGTGCTTATGAGCAGGAAATTTCAAACAAAAGGCAAACGCCACTCGAATCACGTAAATATATATACAATCATAAATACACAGCACAACTCTCCCCCAGTTTTAGTTGGAAAAATAATTCTTAACTTTGTTTACTTAACTTTTTGCTTAGCTTTTGTTTTTTCCACTCCCCAAAAAACGAAATGATGTTTATGGAGCCTAAAAAGCACTCCAAGCCAATCCCTTGGACAGAGAAGAGTTCTTTATGGAACCCATAAATATTTCAAAATATATTCCAACAATACCAAGCCTAAAATGATCTAAACATAGGCATAAATTTGTGGCTTAAATAGTAAGTAATAAAGGCAAGCCCACATTTTGCTTATAAAGAATTCTGTTTAGGTTTTCTTTTAGTAAATAATATTTAGAGAGCCCAATGGGATTGCAAGAAAAGTTTAGGAAATAAATAAAATTTGTGGATTTTTCAAATTAAATTTTTCTACATCCTAAGGGTTTTGTAAAATATATATTTACATTTTATTATTAAAGCCTTTTCATATATATTATTAAATTAATGAATCAAGTGATTATAAAAATAATATTTCTACATTTGATAATTAAAGACTTTTACAATATATAATTAAATTAATCATTTTAATTTTTCTATTTAAAATTAAGCATACATTTGTTAAAGTCATCTTAATGAAAGCAATTCAATTTTTTTCATTAAGAATCAAGTTTAAATAATAGATTTTCTCTGTCTAGTTTTATTTCTCTGTATTTCCGGCTGTGAGTGAAAGGTGCAGTCCAAGATTCTTTTTGGCTGAGAACTTTTTGGCATTGGAGCCTGGGACTGGGACTGGAGCTGGAGCTGGAACTGAGACTGAGACTGAGACTGAAGACTGGAACCAATAATCTCAGCCTGTTCCCATCAAATTCACCATGAGATTTTAGCCCCCAGGTTTGATTTTTTGTTACGTTTTTTTGTTTTTTTTTTTTGCTGTCAGATTTCTGCTGATGTTGCTGCCGCACACATCTATTGATATTTTGTGAAATTTGTGTATCTTTCTTGGCTTTCTTTGGACACCTCTTGGCTTGGGTTTTTTGCCAGAACAACAAATCGAAGCGTGACGGTGTGTTTTTGTTTTTTGTTTGGTGCACAGGGAGAAAATCTATAAATCTGCCAGCTTCAGAATTGAATTTTAAGACTAGCATCATTTTTGTAGTCAAAAATGTATTATATATAATTATTATTATTAAAAAAAATGTTGAGAAATATTCTAAAGTTTGATAGAACGAATTTGGGAATATGTATAATAATTTTAAATTTAAAGTTAAATATAAGTATATGAATTATGGTATCTAAGTATATTATTAACTTTAAATGATTTTATAAAAAAATATATTATTTAATATATTTTGCGATCAATATCGATAAGTTCGATTTATGAAAACTGAAATTAAAGATAAATATCGAAATTTATCATGTAAATAAGGCTTTTATCGAAAGATTTCCCAAGAAATATTTTTAAATTTATTTGTCAATATGGAAAATAAATAAAAACACGCTGAATTTGTAGTTAAAATAGCAATATTTAAGGAATATTTCGAGATCAATATTATATCATAAAGTTTGATACATTATTAACTTAAATTTAGGAAAATATCGATCATTTTCGATACTCTCAAATTTTTACAAAACGTTCGGAAGGGAAATAAAACAAATAAAGTATACAACATATTTGTAGTATATTCAAATTCTAAATATTGGAAAATATCGAATTGAATGTTTTTTAAAAATTTGGGAGTATCGACATTTTTGGGAGTATCGAACTTTTTATAAAACGCTCAATTCGACTTTTTCCATTATTTAAAATTCAAATAGATTCAAAATATATTTGTTTTTCTTTCTCTTCCGATTATATTTAAAGCTGCTATATAATTAAAGTTTGATTTATCGATTTATATCAATTTAGTATTGATTTTTATCAATATCGATTATTAAGATAAGGAACTTGTGCATTATTGGGGGGTTTTCCTAAATAATAATTACTCTAGTTATGTATAAAGTTTAGCCAACCTTAAACTTGATAGAATACCAAACTCTCTAGATTTTCTCACTGTGCAGTTCCAGTTCCCCGGCCAAGTGTGGACGTGGGAAAGTTCGCCCACGTTTGCTTCGTGTGCGGATCTTGGATCTTGGCTCTTGGCTCTTGGATCTTGGATCTTGGAGCTAGGATCAGGGTCCGAGAGATTCGAGCTGGCCAGTCTTGCTTGGCTGGATCAGTGAAAGCTCGCATGTGGCATGTGGCACGATTCGAGAGTCTGCCAGCTCTGCATTTGTAATTGCTCGGATTGCTGTTGGCTTTTAGTTGGTTGCTTTTTGCTTTTTGCCCGGATATTGCAGGTTAATTGACCAAAACAAAAAGCGATTCATAAAACGATGGAAATAAACCCGATTTGCATGTTTTTCGATGTGGACGACGGATGGCCAAAAATGTGAACAAAAGCCAAATATGCGTGTGTTTGCCTTTTTTATAAAAATATACAAGAATTTTGAAACATTACGCCAACGCCGATGGCAAGTCAATAATTTAAGGTCAATTGGGCCTACAAAGCTGGCTCTTAACTATATATAGAAAATAGCTCCAAATAGCCATTCTTCGAGGTACTTTTCTTTGAATATATGTATTTCTTTGGTTTTTTGTTTTGTTTTGATTTTTGCTACCCGCATTCATAGACATTTATTTGAGACCCTTGAAAGAGCCAAACTTGTGGATGGATGGATGGATGGATGGGTCTGTGGGTGTATTTGTTACGTTCGTTGGTTAGAAAGCAAGTTTCCATTCATTCAGTTCAACTTAACCCGTTTAAGTCTCATGAATAGTTATTCCAACATTAACCGTAACAACAATCGAACAACAACAAAAACCAAGATCTCAACAGCAAAATTAAAAACTAAAAATACTTTTTGCCATGCAAGTTATTAATGAGTTATGATGTTGTCTTGGTAATTGTTTTTCTTTTTGCTTTTTATTATTATGCCTTTCTCGCAGGCAAACAACAAAATAATAATTATACAAAAATTAAAATTGCAAGCAAAGGGTATTAAAAGGTAGGGGGAAATGTAAGGGAAAAGCAGGGGAAATGCAAGAGAATGTATTAAGATAAGCCAAAGTTTATATACCCTAGAATACTTTTGGAGTTGAGTTATATCATTTGATATAACTTTCTGTAAACTCTTAAATTCTTTCTCATTTGTACTTTGTTTTTTTTTATTATATTTATATTATAATCATATGTACATAATACCCTTTTCTAGGGTATCAGAAGATAATATGATGTGGTGGGAAAATGTGTAAGCGAAGCCGAGCAATTAAATTCCCAGCGATAAGAAGGTGAACAAACAACTCGATGCATGTGTAATTAGCCGAGGAAATAAATTAGTAAAGTAAAAAATACAGTAATATGAATGTAATTAATGTGCAAGGAATTGCTGAACTTTGAGTCAATATTCAAACATAGCAATTAACCAAGACTATATATATTAAAGGTCACTGATTAAATGTCAAAGCTATACCTAAGTAAAGAAAGATTGTAATGAGTTTCAGAACATTGAAATTGCAAGAAAATTAAGGCAACAAAAAATTTATGTTTTCAACGGCTAAAGCAGGTCTGCATAATTTTGTTCTGTTAACTGCTTTAACTGCCAATTAAGAAATCATTTATGTGATCTATTGGCCGAGTGTTTGCATACAAAGTGGTACAGCTATTTGTCGGAATACATAATGATTGCAGCACGATTCATTCATTCTGATGAATCACAGGGGATATGTATGTACATATACATGCATAAAAAACTCTGTGGAAATAATAGTTTCTTATATAGATATTTAGTTAGTAGCTTTAGTAGCAGAAATCCTTTACGTTCGGAATTACTCACATTCTAGATAAGATAATATGAGCACACTTTGCCAGTGACTCAAATGCCACCTTATAAAACTTTGGTGATTAAATATTAATAGAAAAAAAAAATATATAACAACCAAAACAATCAAAATATGTAATATACTTTATAAGATAAATAAACTACAATAGATAAATAGAAACTATACAGTAATTAATATAATTAAATTACATACTTTAAAAATCTAAAATATTTATTACCGAAAATCTGAAAAAAAATGTGTATTTAATTTGTCTTTTTAACTGATATCCTAATTATATTTATTTGCAATATTTATAGTTTACACCAAGTTACCTTACAAAATTAAGAGTGCAAAATATCAAAGAGAATATCGATTTTTAGATGTTGTTTTATATGATTTATGATCAATTTTACCCATTCTCTATTATATTACATTTTTGTTTTATTTTACCTTTTTTGCTAGAAAACAAAAATGCAGTTTGCTGACCTAGATCCAACTGCACACACTTGATAAAACAAGTAAACAATAAATGCAAAAAAAGAAGGAACTGCAGGCAGCCTCGTTATCTTCTTCTTTCACCTGAGCTTCACCTACTTGGGAAGGCCGAACGAACGGACAGAGGGACGGACACACGGACGGACAGACGGACGGTATCAAAAGTGATCATAAATCTTTATAACCTGTATGCGCTGGATTTTCACCAACTAACTGGCTTTCGGAGGAGCTGAGTTCTGCGTGGCCACCATCACCACCACCCCCTTCCGTTTTGGGCCATAAAAAGTGAATTTCAGCCGAAAGCCGACATTTTACCTTTTTCCTGCCTTTTAAATACTTTTTTTTTGTTTCTTTTCTTTTTGTTTTTCCTTTTTTTTGTATTTATTTAATATTTTTTGTTGGTTTTATTTTTTGCGCGCACTTGGCCTTAATTGCGCATGCGCGCGCACTTTCAATTCCTTTCGGCGGACAACCCGCAACAAAGAAAATCAAATGGAATAAAACAGCAACAAAAATACAATAAATAAACAACAAAAAAATTAAATAAATAAAACAATAAAACAAAACAAGTCGTGTGGCAAATTGTAGCGGCAGAAATTAGATCTCAAGCGCGGCGATAATGATGCGGCGGCCAACGAGAGATGATGCCTGGAGTAATAATCATTTTCAAAGAGTTTTGGGGGGGTTCAGAAGGGGCAAATCCAAACGAAAATTGCTCTTGAGCCAAATGCGAAGTGAACTGAATTAAATTTGAAATGCACTGTCACAAAATTATGTGTATTTTAAATGATTTATGATGATGATGACTTAAAGACAAAAAATTTATAAGTGGGGGTAGAAAGTTTAAAGTTGATTAAAGTTTAATTTAATTTCAATTATGACCTTTTAGTTAAAGTTATATTCATTAATTAGAATATCTTAAATAGTATATAATAATATATTAAATAAATGTAAATGTATTCCTTTGAATTCACTGGATAGTTAAACATGATTCTAATATGTATGTAATACATATATTTTTAATATATTTTAAATACTAATCATCTTATTAATTCTGTAGTTTAAAATTATGTACAAATAAATTATTATTTAATGAGCTTATGCATACCGCATTAATATAAATAAAATTACCAATAAATAATCCATAACTATAATTTTTGTATAGAAGAAAATCGTAATATTTTTTTATTGTGTGTAGATTTTAGAGCTATGCTTTAAAGCTGAAAGCTTCGGGCTAAGCTCAAACCTCATAATTATGGAACAAATAAGTATAATATATATAAAAGAAGGCTGTCTTAAATCTGCTAAAAAAAAGAATAGTTCATAGCTTAAAAAACACACTTCAAATCTCATAAATATATTAAATAAACGAATAATTAAATAAATATATTAAATATGTTAGAAAACTCAACAAATATTACCAGAATTTTTACAAGCAATTACTTTTTATAAAACCATGAAAGATATTATGAATTATTCATATTTTCCAAAATATGCATCAATAAATGTGGATATATTAATTTATTTATTTATGTTTTTAAATAATTTCACAAAATCCCTTTTTTAATTTAAAGAGTTTTCTATTGAAGCTATAACATTTAATAAATAATCCCTGTCTCTTTTTCCACATGAGGAAATTAATTAATAACAAATAAAATGAAATATTTAATAATACTAAAATAATGCACTTAAATTAAATTAAATTATTTAAATAAAAAATCCAAACATTAAGCAATAAATCTTAAATATTTGTGTTATGTATTCATTATATTTTATTATACATTAAATATAATTATATAATTACATTTTCCCTATTAATTAAACATACATTTTCCCAATTTAATTCTGATATTCCTCAATAGCTACAAAATTCTTTGGGGGAAACCCTGGAAAAACCAATCCCCAATTGAGGCCAAGTGCATGCTTATCCTCCCCCCAGAAGACCGATTTGGATAGGTCAAGTACATATAGCATACATGTATATATATATATATATGTACACTATTTTAGTGCACTTTATGGGCTTTACGGCTCTATCTTTGCGGGTTCTACGAGCGGAGAGTGAAAAGGAAAGAATAAGGCACTCGGAGAGCAGTCGCAGAGAAAAGAGCTCAACAAGAGACTCAAAACAGAGACTCGCATATTTCTAGAGGCTGACCAGAGCATGTTTTGTTTTTTACTTTTTACTTTATTTCTTTATATATTTTTTTTGTTGAGATTTTTTTTTATTATTTTCTTTGGCTTTTTTGTGCCTTTTCTTCGCTTTTTGCCAGTGGGGCCAACAGGTTCGTTGTTGGGGAAAAAGTCAAACGGGCTCAATAATCGAAGACGGCTCAGAGATTTTTTGTTGTTTTTTTTTTGAGTCCGTGGCTCTTGGAACTCCATCTTCCAATCTTCCAAGTTGGAGTCCGGATAAATGAGGACAACAACAGCGACAACTTTAATGAGGTTATGCCTAGGTGTGCGTGTACCTGCATCTGTTGTGGTGTGAGTGAATGAGTGCGGGGATATGCACACAGAAAAAAAACAATAACTATTTATTTATTTTATTTATTTATCTTGTGAGGTTGCCATTTATTTCTCTATAAATAGGGGTTTGCTTAGAGGTTTTCTAGCTAAATTCAAGGTAATGTTTACCTGTTTTCGAATGGGATTTTAGTGTATTTGGTTATAATATAATTATTTATTTAATTATATTTATTAGTTATATTATAATTATTAGTATTATTTTGTTGTTCATATAATAACCTCCTTGGTAATTTAATTTGCTTCTTTTTGCATTATTTAAAATAACTAAAAAATATTTAATTCCCAATTAGAGTATTTAAACACAGTAAAAGTATTTTAGCTCGACTCTAAATTGATGTGTTTTTTATTTTTTATTTGTTTATTATTTGTATTTTTACTATATTTTACTTCTTAAATACTTTTTATTGCACTCGAATATTTTTAATGACACAAAATCTTGTACAAACCGTTTTAAATGTTGAAATATTGATGTTTGTTTTTTTTTAATATTTTACAATTGGTACAATTGATTTGTTAAGTGTTTGTTTGAAAATTCATAATCCTTCGCAACAATTTCTTTAACTGTTTCTTTTTCAAATTCAGCGCCAAAAAGACAAAAACAGTTGAAACAAATCAACGAAATAAGAAAAACCACACAAATCAGGCAGCAAAAAAAAACAAAAAACAAGCACCCAGCGAAAGAACAACAAATTTATGGAAATATTTGCTCACCTCTTCCTCTGGCTTTTGGAGTCCCTTGTCCCTTGTAATTGCTGTTGACTCTTCAGTTGTTCGGCTTTGTTGTTGTTTTTGTTATTGCATCGTTTGTAGCAAACAAATTTAATTAATTTGCACAGAAACCAAATTCAATGTAAAATTCCACAAAAAAAAATATTCACGTTTAATTTTCACTCGGCAGCCACATCACACTGGAAAAAATAAAGCAAGCGAACCACGACGACACGAATAAAACCGTTGCACGCCTGCGCTTTTCAAAATATATTCCCCGACTGGAATATGGCTGGAATATGCTCTTTTCATTCGCGCTCGAATTTCTCCTCGACTTTCGCGTTCCAGCGCTCGCTGCGAACTGAGTGGCCAGGCAACGCCGGCAGAGCGCCGGCGAGCGCGGCCGCCAAAGCCCCCAAAGCCCCCAAAGCGCCAAAGCGCAGCCGTGATTCGACGCCGGCAGCGATCCCGACTGCGCCGCCAGCCGCGACTGTGCTGCGTCGATCAGTGATGGCGACATGGCTTTTAAGCTTTTTTTATTTAGTAATTAAAATTAAGTCACAAGAAAACATACACGTGTTTATATATTTTAGGGTTAAGTGTTAGTTTTCATATTTTAATATTCATTAATACAAATTAAGCGAAATTTACAGAGTTCATCAAATTTAATCTTGATTGCTTAATTTAATATATCTATGAACACTACGACAATAATAAAAAAATATTTAATTTGTTATGTTTTAATATTAGTTTTTATTTAGTTTTAATAAGCTATGCTAGTTCATAAAAATTAATATTAAACCAAAAAGTGATTATAAATTTATTATTTTTCGGACATAATTAGTTAAAGTAATTTAATTAGTTTAAAAAAGTCTGCAGCTGCTGGAATCAAAATTCTTCAATTATGAAGTATTTAGGCTTTTACATACTTAAAGAATTTTATAAATGATTCAATTGTTTAAGATTTATTAATTATTTATATGTACACTGAATACCTAATTATGAATTATTGTTGATAATATTTTTTAAAAGAAACTTTATTGAACTAATTATTATTCAATAGAAAAAATTAGTTTTTATATAATGTCAATCTCACTATTCTGTACATTTGCCTAGAACAATTTTCTGCTGAATTTATATGTAGATCTGTTAACGCATCACTGATTACGGCAGGTCCAATTGGTGATAACTAGCGCTTTTTCAGGTTTTTTGACGGCGCTATGATTTGGATACGGATCTAGAAGCTATATATTTTATTCAATTGAGCAAAATCTAAATAAATAAATAAAAATATATTTATTATATACGAGTTAATGCAGACATTATTTTAAGGACTTAATCCGTATATGGTTTTGGATTCAAGTCCATTTCTTATGTGTAGTTTTGCACTTACAAAAATGGGCTTTATGAATGAATTAATTATTAATACATAAAATAAGACAAAGAAAACCATTATAGTTGTAAAATAAAATTTGCTATATTTACGAATAAATTGTAGGGTTTTTAAAATCGAAATTAAATACAACAATTGATATACATATTTCCAAATTCTAGATTTAATAATTTCAAAACTATTTGTTAGGTTGTATTAAACCTATTTTGTAAGATAACTACAAAACATCAGGACTTATGTAATTTTGACTTATAATTATTATTGTTTAAATTTATAATTTCTTTATTATTATTTCTAAACAAATGATTGCATATCAAATAGATGAAAATATAAAAAGAGTTATTTATAAAGAAAACAAAAAATATATCTAAATTTATACAGTTTTCTAATAAAACTTGTAATATTTTTAATAGTACATGAATTTATTTGTACTTTTAAATGTTGTCTTGTGAATATTGTTTTATATATTTGATATGTTTTCTCCCCCTGTATTTTGTAGGCAAAAAAAGATACCTGGCTGGCTACCTGTTGCACACACTCACATTCGGATAATGGCCGTCCCGTCCGCAGTCCGCAAATTGACCCATAAAATTGTAACGTTGCTTGGGCCATGATAGATTAGCTGTCCATATATCATTGCAGATACATTATCCGAGTGGCAGTTGGTGGCACGGATCGAACGGGTTCCCAGTCGGCAGTTGGATCCGCGAGTGCATAAATAACCGCCATCATCATCCGAGGTGTGTATGCTCGGATCGGGAACACCCCGATCGACTCGATCATGTCTCCGATTTGCATGCTCGCCAGATACAGATACAGATGCAGATACAGCCACAGATACAGATACTTTGTAGCCGGCTAACAGATGCAGATATGTACATGCCTCGGTTATGCATCCGCGGCATCCGATATCCACTCGGATATCGGCAATGGCCACAAGGTTATTTGTACATATTCCTCCTCCGGATTGGATTGTTGAACGGGAGCGGGAGCGGGGGCGTCATTAGCGTCATTAGTCACGATCGAACAACCGATCGGTCCTAGAACGAGTCGTGGAGGAGGCATTGAAGAGGAGCTCACGGATCGTATAAATCGCCAATCATCATGCAATTCATAATGAGCCAATGAAAATGCCAACGCTGTAAGATATTATCTAATGCGAGTTTCTCACAAAAATAAAGGAACTTATTTAGTTTTAAAAAATATATATTCCATTGCTCTCGCATATCGCTTGGAATTTTCAATGATTTCTAGTTTAGATGTTAAAGTTAATTTTTTGCAAATTTCTTGTTTACAATTTTAACAATTAAACCCCTTAAAAAAATCGATAAAAATTAAAATTTTGTTTATTCCACCAAACACGGCTAGATCGACCCGGCTCTCGATGCTGATTAGGAATATATATGGTTTATGGGGTCGGAAATGTCTTCTTCACATTCTTCTGTTCTTCTGACTGGATATTATAATACCCCGAAAGGAGTATTAACATTTAAATATTTATCCATCATTTTATAAGATAATTTTTGTGTAATTTGTATATATTTAATTTTGTACATTCATAAATTTGATCATTTCTTTTTCACTTCGAATGTCTTGTAGGTGTATTCTGCGATGGTCTTTAGGTTCTGGATGACAAACTCTTTGACGGCCTCCACAAATTCGGCGGCAGCCATGATAAGCTTCTGGAAGGCCTCGATGACCTTGCCCTGGCCCTGGAGCACACCCTTCCAGGTGTTATCGTTTTCCCGGGCGATATATCCCCGGAGGCCCAGAGTCTTTGCCTGGGCAGCAGCGAACAGCTCAAAGGCCTCCTTGGGTACTTTTCCTTTGATCACAATGTCGCAGGACATGATGGTGGATGCTTTTTTTTTGTTAGGCATTGAGAAAAGCTTATAATATTTTTTCTAAAATTTATATAAACTCAAATAATTAACTGGGTTGGTTGGCAGCAAAGTCCCAGCACCGCTTGTGACCCTGACTTTGAACCCCTGACAGCCAAGCCAAATAATTGCGGCCAATTATCGTGTACAAGAGATCTCATACAGGCAACAGCAGGTTACGTTCCCAAGATACTTACTTACCCCATAGATACTTTACCATTTACCCCAAACAAAAAAGAAACAGTGAGTGAAAAATCTGAGATTTAAATACAGATTTAAGGCAAAAAGATAAATATGAGGAAACAAAACCTAAAACAAAAAAAAAAACAAAATGCGAAAAACAAATTAAAGTATAAACAAATGTAAATATAAATCACAAGTCGGTCTCAAGTCTTTGGCGGCATCTGTATCCCGCGGATCCAACAGCTCTGCGGCATCTCTAAAAGCGATTTATCTCGACTTTATTTTTCTTCGGCTCTTCCGTTAACACCGGCACCACAGTGCGTCTGTTGTCGTCGTCGTCGTCGTTGGGTTATATATATATTAATATATATAAATATATTTTTTCACAGAGTTGTCATGTGGAGAGGATAAGAAATAATTAGAAATTAAATAAATTGCTTAATTATAATAAGGAGGTGGAGGAGAAAATACCTTGCCCAGCTAGCAACGATCACAGAATGCTCTTTCTTCCTCTTACTCTTATTTTTTAATACAATTTCAAAGTTTATATCTTATTTTATTTGTACGAAAACAAACACAGAAGCATATAGAAATAATGAAGTATTTTATTTGGACCAATAAACAAATGATAATGTTTTCTAATTGAACTAAACCAATTTATATATTCAAAATTACACAAAAAGATCTAATTTGTAATTTCTAATCTAATTTTAAAAAACTTTAAAAAATAAGAAAAAATATCCTCAAACTAACTATACAAAAAGAGTTCTTTCATAAAAAAAATAAAAACAAAAATCGTTCCATTAAGCGATTGTGTTACCCTAGAATTCCCAACGATGTCTAGCTGCATATCTTAAATATTTTATTTATTTTATTTATTAGCTGAAAGTTAATTTAGGAAGTTAACTATATAACTAAAATTGTATTTCTCAGTTTAAGAAGACTTAGGCCCTTTCTTTTGCATTATATAAAAAAAATGCATCTTTAGTGCACTTAAAATTCTCAAGTACGAATTCTGTTAAAACAAAAACATCAAAATTATTATTGAATTAGCTCTTTGTGAGAAAGTAAGCAATTTAATACTTCAAACAAAAATAAATAAAAAAAATCCCTGAAATCTAAAACAATAAACAAAAAAATTTATATGAGAATTTAAATGGATTAAAAAACTACAAAGCTCATAAAAAAAAGAAAAAATATAAATATGAATAACATATATTAAACCGAATAGAATAAAATGAAATTAAAATCCATAAATTCCTCCAGAGAGCCAAGTCCCCTAAACCCCAGCTAATCCCCCTGTTAAACCCATTTATTAGCCCTGGGAATGCCGACCCTGGGATGATGTGGTTTCTCGAGCGGGAACAATGCAGCAGGGCTCTCAACCCAGCTCCGACTGAGAGACCGGGGGGAAAGTGCGGTGTGGAGTTGACAAACCTCCAGCCAGCCTGGTTTTGAAGCTGGAATTTTCGCAACAGTTGGCACGTGACGTCAGGTCGGAGTTTCCCAGAAGCTCGCCTCCGCTCGGGCAATTATGAGCAATTTACGATATGCCAGAGCTGCTGCTGGGCAATTATGGTGATGTAAGACATGGGCAGATGCTTAGCATATAATAACCGCAGATACAGATACAGATACGGACATACAGAGATACAGATAGAGCCAGAACAGAGAGATGCGTGTAGCTGTGTGTAGTTTGTGTGTGCGCATATACATTTATATATTTAATGGATTCCTGTAAATATAATAATCTGAGGTTCTTCTGCTCCTCCCAGCGACGGGATTCTTTTGCGGCGTGCATAAATCTGAGATTAGCTTAAGTGCTACATACAAACATATATGATAGACACGTATAAAAATATGGATGTTCATATTTAAAAAAAAAATCAGAGGTATATAAGTAAGTATAAGTATAGAAGGCAAAAGAGGAAAATCACTAGTGAGGTTTAAAAGAGAGGATAATGCAAACAATTCTTTAGGTTTTGTTTTCAAAATTATTGAGATTGAAATTGAGATTGAGATATTTTTAATCATACATTTTATGGTATTTTGATCATAATTCTTTCATAAAAAACTATAAAAAATCTCTATTATTTCTCAACTATTTAATTCATTAATTTCATTTGTAGAATAGTTGATTTTCCCCTAAGCCCCAGCTATACATCTTACACACACATATACCTCTCTCTCTATATAGATAGTATACTATATATTTAAGATTCTTCTTTTCTCTCTTAATGAGTTATTCGATTTGCCAAGGAAAAAAAAAAAGTTATATAATATTTAAAGCGCATTTAGATCTGTTTTGTGGAGAATCTTTACGTTCGGCAAATGGAAAGGGTATCCAGCAGGAAGACAGCTCCATTGATGATCATCAGCGAGCCGGCAGCTATGGCATTGCGCTTCCTGTCGCCCTGCAGGATGGCATCATGCCACTCATCGATCACCAGAGCTCCAGAGGTCACAAAGGCCACGCAGCCGATCAGAGAGATCAGAGCATTCAGACGCTTCTCCACCAGCGAGTTGATCACGTGACCTGCCGAGGGAAGATTAAAATATATATATCAGAATATATCAGATATATTAGAGATAATGGTGTTACTTACCGATCAGCAGAACGCCGCAAATGATTGTGAAGCCGCCAATGGTGCCACAAACGATGAGGGGACGATTGGACAAGGCTCCCACCACCTCGTACATCACAATGCAGCAGATGGCAATGGCCTAGAGCAGGGAAATAGAAGGAAAATTCAATTAGATTAAATTGGAGATTGTATAAAAATATCTTAAATTTGTTAAGAATATTTTTATAAAGAAATCAAAATAAAATAAATATAAATATAAATAAATATATAAAAATAAATAAAATAAAGAAATATTAAGCAAACCTTGTAGATTTTTGAGAAGTTTTTGTTATACTCCAACGAATTTGAACGACAAAAAAATGAGACAAACATAATTTTTCTAAGTTTCCTTTTTCTTTAAATGTAATAAAAAAAATTAACATTTTCTAAGCGAGTAATGGTATAAAATTTAAAAAATATAAAACAAGCCTTGGAGATTTTATTATATATTTTTTATCCAATTTTAAAAGCAAAAAAAAAACAAATATTATTCCTAAAAAAATAATATATATATAAAAATTAAATATAGAATACATTAAACAAGTAACTTGTATAGAAAATTCCTTAATTGTTTACCATATTTTTATGTCAAAGAAATATTAGGAAACCTTGTAGTTTTTGTATAGGTTTCTGTTTTATTCCGACACACTTTCATAGAAATATTATATATAATTAAGCGATGCAATTCGTCAAAAGAAACACTATTTCTAAGGATCCTTTAACTCGAAATGTAAAAAGTAGTATGAAATATATTAAGGGATTCGCAATATATATATTTGTACATATATTCGCAATAATTATCCAGTATATTTTTATGGCAAAAAAAAATATAAAAACAAACCTCCTTGATTTTATACAAATCTCTCATTAATTGTAATTTATAAATTACCAAAATATAAATATAAATTGCCAAAAGAAACTTTATAAGATTCCCCCAAAATGTAATACAAATATTCCCAACTAGAAACTCAATGTATTTCAATCAATTTCAATTCTCAATCAATTTCAATTCTCAATCAATTTCAATTCTCAATCAATTTCAATTCTAAACATTTAAGTATAATTTAATATTTACTTTTCATTTTAAATCTTAATAGAATGTAAAGCAAACATTGCAAATTGTATACAAATCTCTGTACATTTTTCCTAGCAAAGAACAACAAAAACTTTAAAAAATATTTCCAGCTAAAAGCTAAATGCCTGCCTTTTCATAAGCTATAAATATTATATTTTTTGTATATATAATATTTAATTTTGCAATATAAATCGTAATATTTCTGCTTTATCCAGTACTCAGAACCACAAAGATATCGCCCACAAACAAGGCCCCGTTGGCCAGGCAAAAGATGGCCGAGACCAGCAGCTTGCTCCTGTCGCCCTCCGTCTTGCAGTGGCCCATCCATTGGTCCAGCATAATGGTGCCCGTGGCAATGAACAGGATGAAGCCATTGATCGAGAACACAATATCGAGAAATTTGTCCACGACCACGCCCATCAGATGACCTGAAAGACAGCAGCCGTCAGAGGCACCGAGATGAGCAAAGCGGCGGGAATGGGAGGAAATTCCTCCTCCATTACCTATGCCCATGGTGAAACATATGACCAGGTATCCCACGAGTGTCCCATACACCACCATCGCCTGGCGGATGAAGGTCAGGTCCGAGATGGTCTCAATCAGTATAATGCTCGTCACGATGAAGGCCTGGGAGAGTTAAGGACTCGGTGCTCAGACACTCAGACAGACAGAAATAAAACTTTATATGAATATATATATATATATTCACAGACGGACAGGACTCAGAAACAAAGGGACGAGGCACAAGGGGGATAGCAAGGATACAAAGTCAGATAAGTAGGAGCGATAGAGGGGAAGAAATTAGAGCTTGAACGACCTTAAATCTTGGGAATTGTTATCTGTACGAAATGCCATCAAAAATATCGATTGTTTTATAGTATTTTAATAATTTCAATAGACAAAGTTTTGATTATTTTTTACGATATATTATCGGTATAACAATACATTTTAATCGATGATATTATCGATATAACAATAAGATT
This sequence comes from Drosophila tsacasi, assembly GCA_018904565.1. Classification (NCBI taxonomy): domain Eukaryota; kingdom Metazoa; phylum Arthropoda; class Insecta; order Diptera; family Drosophilidae; genus Drosophila; species Drosophila tsacasi. The sequence continues at coordinate 21,613 of JAEIHY010005116.1, forward strand.
TTAATCAATGATTTATTATCGATATAACAATAAATTTCAATCTTAAAATATCAAATTGATTATCAATATCGATCAATATCAATTTGATCGATTTTTGTTATTGACCGTGAAATTTATTGATTGCTTCGATATATGGTATATACGAATTATTTAAGATAAGATATTATTCGATTAACTGTCTATAATGAAGATAAAATTCTCTATTAGTATGTTGGAACGTAGTATTTCATGAATACATTTCACATTCACAAAGGGGGAAATATTTGTAATATCATTATATCCTACACAATATAAATAAATGAACCCTAACCTTTAATATGATGTGATTAGTGAAAATAACCGAATAAGCCGGGTAAACCGATTAATCCTGCCTGCCATATGTCTGGTTTGCTATCAAACGAAATTAATCCCCCTAATTTTTTGTGGAAGGAGTACCCATGGAAATCAATCAGATAAATTTCATCGCGTCATGGACTTAATGGGTTTTCTATTGTGCCATATGCTACTATTTCGAGGTATTTATTTTTTGTTTTTGGGGTGTTTATTTAGGGGTGGCCCAACAGGTTGTAAGCTGTTAAAATTAAAATAAATTTAACAATTTAAATTTAAATTTGTGTCAAATATCTCAAAATCTTAACCATTAAAAATACTGTAAATAAATTATTATACTTAAGGTTTCTTCTAATGAAATATTTTTTATTAACTTCTCCAAGGTATTTTTACTTAATATTTTGAAGCTCCCCAAAAGCCATTAATAAATATACAAATATAACATGAAAAGCCGCTGAATTAATTCAACGCCCACTTCATTTGCTTATCAAATATGAAAATTATTCCAATATAGCCCCGCCGATAAATGACAGCGACAGATATGGCCATTGGCAACGCTATATATTGATATGGATATTGATATGGCTGTGGATGGGTGACAATGGGCGACAGTGGGCTGTCGTTAAGTGTGACACACCCCGTTCCCGTTGGCAATCAATCAATTAGGACTCGGACTCGGACGAACCCGACTTAACGGCTAATTGAGTTGGCAGGATGCAGGCCAGGCTCACCTAGTATTGACTTTGTAATGCAAGAAGCTCCGGTCATTAGGTCATTAGCGGCCAAGATAAACAAATGTTCGCACACTCGTAGCATTTTCCCCATTTGTTTATTGTCTATATAATACATATAGATAGTATATATATAGATAGATGGGATAGATATATATATATATGTGTGTACACATTTCCTTTCCGCAGACAATTATGTGTGTCAATAATTACCGAATGTTGTTTGCCATTTGCCATTTATTTATGACCATGCATAATGCGGCTTCGTTTATTGTTTAATTGCCAGGAAATTGTGTATCCAAAAATGACATTAGCACCCGAATAATCGGTGTTGGGGAGCGCGATTAATGGGGGATATGTAGGGATATTTCAGGGGAAAATTGGGAAAATTACAAAGAAATTGTGAAAATGGCCTCTATAAATTAAGGCATTGATTAAGAGTGTGATAAAATACAATTAAATAAATTACTCAATGTCTTTTTTCGGACCAAAATCATTAAAGGACATCATTTTGGGAAGTATTTAGAATTGATTGATTTGATTTTGATTTCCTTTTTAATTTTCCTTCAACATAACACGAGACGTCAGAGAGTCAAAGGAAACCCTAATATATAAAAATATATATATATTAGGTTCTTATTGTTAATTCAATTCAATTCAATACTTTAATTATTCAATTTAATTAATATCTTTAACATATAAAACTGTTTTCTAAACCATCTTGCCTGTGAATATGTCGCCAACGTATGACTAAACATTGTTTACTTTTGATTGTGCTCGTTTTATTTTTAAATTTTACACATGGCAACGTGGTTGGTTTGTTTGTTAGTCAGTTAGTTGATTGTGGTCAAAAGTATTTCCCAGAATGACTTTTCCCGGACCGGAGTCCAAGTCACGCCTCCGTTCCCCAAAATGGCTGTAGTTTTTGGCAGTTTTGCAAACTAAAAAGGCAAAACCGTAGATCAATTTTATTTTTCATTTCAATTGATATTGTTAGCATGGAGAGCGATTCATTATATGGCCAACTGACATGGGGAAAATCCATTAAATGGATTTTCAGAAAACAAAGTGGTTACACTGGCAGAAAAAATAGCAAATTAAATTAATTGAATATCTGTTAATTGCACTTATAGTTCTATTCTGTTCTAAAATATTCAATCTTACTTTTTAATCATGTTAATTCCTAATTACTTTTTTTTTCACCTATATTTTTCATCTGATAAAAAATCTCTGCGATCTCTAGCTGTGCAGGAAAATGCGAGGGAAAATAACAAATTAAAGAGCACAGCGATTTGCAGTTAAAACATTTATTAGCACGTAAAAATATTTACGAGCTTCAGGAATTCTCTTTGCACTTCTCGCCACCCAAAAAGCAAATAATGGGCCAGGTTTTGTGTTCCATCTTATCTGCCACACAAACACCCAGGAGACATTAAATATATATATATATTCATATATACATATATATTATTTTTTGTTCATTCATACTTGCTTTTAGCAACAAAAAGAATGAGAAAATAAATAAATAAACGACGCCCCGACTGGGCGGGGCTGGACTGGGCTGATTAAGGCCAACTGGTGCTGCCGGTTGGCCAGATAATCAAGGAACAGCCAGAGCCCAATTAGCTATTCGGTGAGCGCTCCGTGCTCCGTCGTTGTTTACTCAATGCAACGCCGACCTTTCGCCGATCGCACATGGCGTATGCGTAATGCGTGCCAGCATTTTTAGTGTTTTCTTGTTTTTTTTTTTTGTTTTTGAACAATGCTGTCATCACCTTAGCTACACAGAAAAAAATAGAAATTATAGATTTTCCTATGTCTAATCATCGAATTATCAATATTTCTCTGGGAAGTCATTTCCATTATTTGTCATAATTTAATAAATATCGAATAAGTTTATCAAGAGAACAATTTCAATTTAAATATATTTACAAAAATATTGCGCTCAATATCTTATTAAAAAATATCAATAACTTTGATATATCGAAATTGGGAATATCATAACACATCGCCTTGAACTTTAAAATATCGGTTTTATCGAAAACTATAAAAAAATAGATATATTTTTAATTATTAGCACCAGCTTTTCGATAATATTTGTTCGATACATCAAACTGAATATCGATTTATTTTTGACATTTTCATTTTGACTGATTTCAGAATTTTTTAAAATACATTTAAAAAAAAATTTTTTAAAAGTTAATCTCATATATCAAACAGAATATCGACTTATCGATTTAACACAACCTTAAAATATCGATAATAAATCAATTTTTTTGTGCTAGCTTTCCTTTTAGCTACAATAACCAATTGACGGGGTATGTTTATCAAATATATGCATATATTTTTCTGAATTTATTTTATCAACAAAATATTTCTTCCAGAATTAACCAAATATTTCTCCCAGTGCCGGAGCGCCGCTATTGATGAATTTTCCAGCCTGTTGCGGATTAGTCAGAGCCATGAATGGAGAGACGTGATTCCAATGCCCGGCTCGGTTCAGATCGGATCGGATGTATATATATTTTCATGCCTAGATATTGAGTGCCCGGCAAGTGGGTCGCGTCGCGACGCGTAGCGCTGTCACTCATCTGGCTGGGCACAGCACCAAGTGATGTAATCAGAGGCCCAAAGTCGCAATTGAAATTGTATAGCCGGGAGCCGGGCTCCAAGATCAGTGAGTGTGAGTAATGCGCTCGAAATAGTTATGATTCTGTTGCTCACAAAATGGTGAGTGAGGCTAAGCTTGTCATAAAAGTGTGGGAAAATATAGAGCCATATACTATATACATATACTGTATAAGAAAAATATTCCCAGATAAGCTTAGGGGTTCGTATTAAAAACATCGCAAAGAATCTGAGAAACATCTCAGAATTCGATTTGAATAACAATTGAAATCCAGATGAAAAGGGAATGAAAATAAATGCAAATTGTAAACTCAAAAAAAAATGCATAAAACAGAAGTCCAGCTTCAATCTTTTCTGCTAACCAAGTGAATAATATGTTTTTGTTTTATTTAGTATTTTATTTTTATTTTTGGGATATACAAAGTAGGTAGAAATCGCAAGCATTTGACTCATGGTTCTGCTGATAAATCATTACAGATGTAAATAAATTTACGTACAAAAGTTCCTATATGCAGAATAAAGTCCATATGTTACTTTGGCAATCAATACAGAGATAGTAGCTATATTTTTGTACAATTTTTATTTATATATATGATATATATATACCAAATATACCATATACTCCTTTCTTTGTGCTAAAGATAAGCACAGCTCGCCAATAACCGAGGAAATGTAAACAATTATTCACATCTCGCCCAGGCAAACAACAAAATATAAAGGTTAATGGCAGAAATGATTAAGAAATAACATGTGGCCACAAATATAATATTATCAATAATTGCCAAATACAGAAAAACGAAAAAGAACCCAATCTATGAAGACAATTAATTAGAAAATGTGAAGGAAAGCTCTTGTGGTCGGTGACAAATTAAGACCGATCGCATTATAATGCCATTTCTTTAGTATTTCAGCTTTATACAATTCCAGAATCTGTCTCATCTGATGTCATATGTGCTAAATCCAAAAATAAGTCACGGATAGCCACCTTAATTAAGGCACAAAAAAAGATACATATATATAATAAATAGAGGCAGGCTAAGCACAAAAAATACTGCTAAACTCGACAATTTGACAATTGTATCTGTAGAAATGTATCCGTAATAGCCTGGACAATACAATTAGGCCGAATGGTATAAGCTATAGATCGGATCGGAAGAGATCAAATGGCTGTCTGACATCAGCGATTTTTTGGGAACCCCAAAAGATCATATATCTATCCACAAAACCGCTGGAGGAGGAGGGGTCATGACATCATCATCCCGACATCATCAGCGGAGGAACATAAAACTACGCACCGGCTCAGAAACTAAACACAAGAAGAATACGACAACAAATACAAAAAAAAGAGTAACAAAGCAATGAAGTCATGGGATTTGTTGTGGTTCAAAAAACCGGTTGCTGGATCTTCCAAGGCCAGGGATGAAAGACAACCAAAGACGCAACAGGAAATGGATTTGAAAAGGGGAAAGGGACGGGGTGCGAAAACAACAGAGACGCTCACAAAAAAAATATATAAAAATAATAATAAATAAATAAACATGAAAATATTGTGCCCACAAAATGCAGCTGCCAAAATAACATTGCTTGATCTAAGGGAGATTATTATTATTGTATACCAAGAATTAGTCAAATTTAGGTTTACTTATTGGAGCGAACTTTTTATGAAATGATCTGAAATTTGCTAAAAAATAATTTTATGAAGTAGCAATATTTGTCAACATTTAAAAGAAATTAAAATACAAGTTAAAAAAGGCTTTTAAAGCCTTGTTTTATTGCTATAAATGATTTCATTTTATTTATTTTGAGAGACAAAAAATGCCGACTTAGCTTCGTTTTATTTATATGTTAAATGAAACTTTGGTTTATTATTTAAAAGCTATTTCGTTTTTTAATGCAAATTAATTCTTTAACTTTTATAAGTATTTATTTATATATAATATATACAATATACTTATATTTCATAATAATCTTTAGTATGTTCTCTTTAAAAACATTTAATTTTAAATATCTTTTACTTTTTTACTTCTACTTAGACATTATCTCCAATTTTATTTACTAATTCTTGGTCTTAAATGTACCGTTTATTGCGTGCATTTATGAAAACTAAAGTAATAGATAAATAAATCAGATTTTTGCTTACCAATTCAATGATTTTAAGCAGCAGACGATTGTTGAACTCCATGGCGCTGAGTTGAGTTTTGAGATTTCGCTTTCGCTCTTGCTGGTATGTATATATGGGATCGGATCAGATCAGATCAGATGGGTTTTAGCTTGGAACTCGGTTTCGGTGTGCGTGCTGATGCCACGGCGTACGCAGGGGAACTGGCTGAAAGCGAAAAGGCGAAAAGCTTCGCCAGCTCCGAACGTCGACGTCGAAGTCGAAGGCGACGCAGCAGCGACGGCAAAGTCAGCCGCCGCAGAGACAGAGGCAGAGGCAGCAACAGCGTCAGCGTAATCCAGACAAAAGTTAATTGTTTGTTGTTTAACATCTGCCCGAAATGCAATAAATATATTTCACAGCAACAAGGATACTGCCTAGGAACCAACATTGAGTAAAGCTGGAAAACTATGAATGTGAATCGATTTTAAATCGATTTATCTGTATCAAAGTATTTCAAATTTGAAAATGTTAAATTTTGAACTTCCAAAAACGTAATGAAAAGATTTTAGAAGGAAGATAATTCTTCCTGAGCTCAGGGAACAGTAAGTAAAGCTTGAAAAACATTGTTAATCGATTATAAATTGATTTTGTTTTGTAAAAATATCGAAAATTTCGTAAGGCTTTACTTTGATATTTACGAAACGCAATAAACATTCTTCAGAGAGTATGAAATTCTGCATAAGCAAAAGAAGCATGAATGTTAATCCATTTTAAATCGATTTATCTGTATCAAAGTATTACAAATTTTAAAATGTTAAATTTTGAACATCCAAAAACGTAATAAAAACATTTTAGAAGGTAGATAAATCTTCCTGAGTTCAGGGAACAGTAAGTAAAGCTTGAAAAACGTTATTAATCGATTATAAATTGATTTTGTTTTGTAAAAAACTATACTTTGATATTAACGAAACGCAATAAACATTCTTAAGAGAGTATGAAATTCTTCCTACAAACATAAGGAAGAAAATCTAAATATTAACCGACTTAAAATCAATTCATCAAAATAAAAACATCGAAGACCCTCATACTTTCCAAAATTTTACATTATTCCATGGCATAAAGTTGGTTTGGCATAACATTATGTATCTTTACTAAGAAATTGTTTACAAAAGACGTTATAGTATTCAAAAACAAAAAAAAAAAATTAAAGAAAAGTCAATCTTATGCTAGTCTCCCCCAAGACCATAGGCAGGAGAGAGGAGGGCTTAGGAGGTACGTAAAGAATCCTAAATAAAATAAAGGAATATGAAAACCTAAGAGCCAGCTATCGAGGCACCCACATAGGCCAGAGCTCGCTCCGCCTCAAAGGCGGGCACATACTGAGGCTGCAGTGAGGTCAGGGCTCGCTGCGTAAGCAGGCCAATGTTCTTTGTCTCGCCGTGATCGCGCTCAAAGGCCAGATACTCGACCCAAACGCGCGGCACCGTCTTGCCAAAATAGGCGGCCATAAACTCATAGCACATGCGCCAGCACTTGAGACTCGCCTGATCCTGGAACGAAAATAACCAAAAATTAGTTAGCAAAGCAACTGAGAGAAATAAAGTGTATATGAAACCTACACGTACGGCCAGACTGCTCTCCAGCTGGACCATTTTGCGGTGCAGGGCCAGAGACATGGGCGGCTGGATGGCCAGAACGGAGTATTCCTTGCGTGCCGCCTCCACGGATCGCTCCTGCCACAGGTAGCCGAGATAATCGGAGCGCAGTTCTCCAAACTCCTCGCACGCTGACTTACAGGCAAGCGCATAGATCTCGTCCAACCGCCGGGCTCCGAGTGCATCCTGACGTGTGCGATAATACAGGATGACGCTGCGCCACAGCGGCAAAGCCGCCTCGCTTCGCACACTCTTTTGGATCTTGTTGAAGAGCTCGTAAATCTGCGGCTCACTGTCGTTTTGAATGTGAGTGGCCAGCAGGAGTGCAAGCATTTCCACGGAGGACTCGTCGCGTTTGAACGCCTCGGTGAGTATGGTAACCGTCGTCTCCCTGCCGCCGGGCGCACTGCCCAGCATCTTGCGCAGCAAGGCATAGTGCTTCACGCCCATCATTTTGGACTGATGGCCCGCTTCGAGGGCATCCGCCAGGCTCTGTTGCTTGAGGACCCGCTCGGTTGTTGTATCACTATTTAGCGCCAACATGGCATCCAAATACCTGCTCCACATCTCCTTCGTTTGCACCTCCTCCACCGCCGACTTGTACACGGTGACGCACAGCTGAATGCGTCGCTTGAGAGAGCGGGCATTGACATGCGGTCGAGATTTCTTGCTGGCGGGCTGACCATCACCATTATTAACCTCACCATCTGCCGACGCGGCATCCTCTTCGTTATCCGCCAAGTCGCCCAGGTGATAGCCACGAAGCTCACGCTGGGCCAACAAATCCCAAAGACCCGGCTCCCGGGGGAACTTCTCCTGCATGTCATCGATGATCAGTCGCTGCAGTTTGTGGGTCAGCTCCGCATGATCCTCGCAGCTCTCCAGGAGCTTCACGAAGTAATCGAGGTGCGTGATATTGGTCATGCTGTTTCGGTAAACCGCCTCCACGCGCTCCAGCTTAATGTCCTGCTCGGACAGTGTGTTCTCCGCCAGATTACGTTCGTTGCTGGCCAGCGAGGCCTCGTTGAGCATGATGTCGAAGAAGCACTTGTTGAGCACCTCGGAATCGGGATGTCGTTGCAGGCCGCGCAGCAGGATATCCTTCACGCGATCGAAGTTGAGGCGATTGAACTCGTACAGCCAACAGGCGCCGTCCACCCAAAAGTCCGGCACATCGCCATGGTACTGAAAGAGATGTAAAAACCATCATTTATATCTGTTAAATATTTAATTTCTGGCAAATTCTCTACCCACCAGTAGCATTTTTTCATATATGCCCGCCACCTCAACGGGATTGACCTTTTTGCTGAACTTGATCCAATTGTTCCACAGCCGGCGGTCGTGCGGGAATTTCGTCAGGACCTCACGATACAGGCGCATAATGCGGGTGGCCAGCGAGGCCTTCAGGCCCGTCAGCTTCACGTGCATCTTCTTCTCCTTCTCGGTGATGGTCTGGTGCATGTCCTTCTCGTACAGTATGAACTCCAGATAGTCGCTGATACTCTGGTGGCTCTTGGTGATCTTCAGGAATAGGCGTTCCCGCCGGCTAACGATATCCCTGGAAGGAGTGGTTCGATGTTAGTTAGTTGATCAGGCGGCACCGGCTAAATGTATGTGGCGCTCGCTCTCACCTGACCTGCTCCGCCGTGAATACATTGTAGTTCTTCATCTGCTCGTATTCCGGCAGCAGGCGCTCCTGCATCTCAGCTATGAACTCGGCCATGTTTGCTTCTATTTAGCTAAACAATATTGTTTATTTCTTTAAAAAACGAGCGCACGTGCAATACCACGGTTTTATTATCGATTGGCACAGAGCGCGCAATCGATAGATAACAGCTGACTATCGATGACCGCTAGAGAAGGCTATTTAATGCTTTACTTATACAAGTAGAAATAAGCCAAAATTAAAAAGAAATAAGAACTTGTAGCACAAAGAGATTTGTTATTTTAAGCGTAATACATTAATTTAATTTAAATGCTCTGTTGATAAAATATGTACATAAGCATGAAATTTACATATACAAACGTAGCTAAATCACAAGGAAAATAACCAATACGATTAAAGCTCTTTATATCACCTAGTTTTGGCTAGAACCTAGCCAATCTGGCCGCACTTGTTGCCCGGCTCCGTTGCAATCGAACTTTCGTGTGGCGCACTCCGCTCTTTCGTATTTTAGATTCGTTTCCGCGCCATCTGAACCCCCGGGCCAAACCAGTGAGCACCGAAATCCCAACAGCATGGCCGCTGCAAGTGGAGAACTGTCCAAGAAGTAAGTGCCAGGTCGCAGAATCCCCGTAAAGAATCCGGGGGCCAACGCAGCACTGCAGTGTTGTTGTGTGAGGTTAGGGCGAGGCAGCGCCAGTGCGGCATTTAACGTTCCAGTTGTGGCAGAGCTGATGAAATATTTTGTGATTAAAAATAACAAATTGAAGAACAGAAAATGCTCGCCCGCTGCGCCCTGAGAACTCTGCTGCAGGTCTCGAGACCGAGAGCCACGACAGCCAGTGGCATGCAGAGCGTTGCCTTCCACGTGAGCAGCCTGCACTTGGCACCCAGCAAACGGACCAAACTGTGGGTTACTCATCTTGCTAGGCTTTCGTAACAGATAGTCATATTGACACTATCTTGTTATTTACCTGCACACCTTTCTTTTTCCCTCCCCAGTGAGCTCAAGCGCCGCCTGAAGGCCGAGCAAAAGGCCAAGGAAAAGGCCGAAAAGGAGGCCACTCGGGCAGCCGCAGCTCCGGCAGACAGCGAACAAAAGAAGAAGAGCAGC
>JAEIHY010005130.1:0-13741 GCA_018904565.1 Drosophila tsacasi
TTTTAATTTATTTATTCGCAACGATCCCTTTGCAGGTGTGCGACGGGAAAAGCCGAAAAAGCGCAGCCCGCGGTAAAAAGATATATGTGGCCGGGGTGAACTTGACACGAAATTGGTTTAAATATTTGCCAACCGCATTTCCACACTTAAGCCTTGCTTAATTTTAGGGTTCCTAGCTGTGCCGTAATGTCCTGATTAAAGCCATTTAAATTGTAAATCAGTTGAATGTGCATCAAAGCGTTGGCTTGTGTGTGTTTGTGTTTGCGATGGGCTCAATGGCACCTGAGAAATTTACCTGTCACGTGGTCTCAGGTGAGTGTGCAACAGAGAGTGTGTGAGTGTGCCTGTGACTGGCCCAGTGTTTGTTTGTGTTTGTGCATGCATCCGTCAATAAGGCAAGTGAATTAATCACGCAACTGTGAACTTCCCTGGCTGCTGTTTAAGCACTTAGAAAATGTAGGGGTACTTTTATTTACATTTTGGGAAATTGGTTTTAAACAGTTGTGATATTTTAACATGTCATAAGAAGCTTTATGACCAAATTTGCTAGCTCTTTCTCTTGTATTTATTAAGGTTTGTTGTTTGCAAAAATAAATTGATTCGCCTGGTCATGAAAATGTAGGAAACTTATTTTTTATAAGTATGGAGAGTTGTCCTTAATCGTTTTTCCTTCGTTTCCGGTTAGGTCTTGTTATAACACCCTATTGATACCTCTAAATATATATATATATTGTTAGTGTTCTTAGTTTCCTGATTTAATACATTATTTAGGAGTATGACCATCCTATAGAAATATAAAAAAAAACATAAATTTACTGTGTATCTTTCATATTTCTTGCAGTGCCCGATTGTTGCAGCAGTTGCAGTTGTTGTTGCAACTGCTGCTATTGACTGCCTGTCTGACCAATTATGGTGCAATTAACACACTTGATTGCTTGGAATCTCTGACTCGTTTACCGTTAACAGCCTCAGCTCCTTACCGCCGCGCCGCCTCCTGCTGAACTGGCCTTGCTGGCACCTGCGGACGTAGGCTTTGACTCTCAGCGCAAACATCTCAAAGGCAACGCTACGTATACTTGATGTGGCAGGCCGAAGCCGGCCAAAAGCTTGTTACTGAAAACTTGTTGGCTAAAACAACTCGGCCGTAAAGTCGAATTGCCGGCGGCCAAAGTGTGAGTGCTTGGGTCTCCCAAAAATAGCCGAGCTCCGGCAAAGCCCATCCGCTTTGTGGATTTTTATGCGAAAGTGTCAGTGGCAGCAACGGGTTAACTTTATTATCATGGGGCGTGGCAATGCTGGAATTTAAATACCGGATCAAATTTGGCACCCGAAATACAATTGAAACAAATGTAATTTCATAAATGGGGTCGTCGTCACCTGAGGGAACCCATCCATCCATCCATCTATCCATCCGGCGGGTATAATAAAAGGTGTTCCCGGGAATAAACATTTTATTCGAGCTCTCTATTTGCATAGCATTATTCGGAAAATGCCGAATGGTGGCAGATACGCTCGATACTCGGCGACTCGTTTCTGAAAATAAATTCAGGCTCCTTGGGTAAACACAAAGAATTAAAGCGTGAGCGGTATTCATTTCTTGACGAATGCGAATGTGAGCTCCTCTGATTGTTTCGATCAATAAGCCGGCGCTCATGATTGTGTTTACTGTCACTTCCCGTCTAATTTGATTGAATATCCTGGCCAGGATAGGCCCAAAGCCAACACGCTCCTCCACGCAGACATTAAATATGAGTCCAATGGCAACAACAAAGGCTGTCCGGCCGAATGCCACAAGTTGTGCGTTTAAATAATTTATCAAAATAAAAATCCGGAAAAGGGGCATATAATCCCACTCGGCTGTCCCCATCCTTCGTCGGGTCTTCATGGTGATGAACGAGCTATGCAAAGGACCAAGGGCATCAACCAGGGGAGTAGGCATTATAAGTTTCCTTAGCAAAGGGGATGAAAGGCTCCTCAATTAGGGTACAAGTTTTTGGTTTATTTATCAGAAAACTTGGCTTAACTAAATCTTAATGGAAATATAAAACCCCTTTTTTTGGTACACCCCTGACATTAAACAAACTACCAATGGCATGACACTAAACGGCAAAAGCAAGCGGCAACAGGAAAAGGAAAATAAAATGAAAATGAAAGGGAACTGGCCCTATTATGTTGACATTCTATTCCGTTCTGTGTGGCGTCGGAGGGTCTCTCTCTATATAATTGATTAGGTTCGGCTCCGCTCACCCACTTAGCGGGCCGGGGGACTCCCTCCCCAGTGGGTCATTCAATACATGTGAGCGAGTGTGTGGGGAGCCGTACAATAATTTATGACCTGTACACAGAGACATTAATCTTTATTGGAATTGAAAAGTACCTGGGTACACACTATACGCATTGGGCTGACAGGCCATTTCCCCTACGACGACTTGTTGAAATCATAATGCGGATCGGCTGAGTGTGTGAGTGCTTCTATTTCGATTTGCATTTGAATAAAACGCTCCCAAAGGATACGACTGCCGGCAATTATGTCAGGTTAATTAAGCTTGATGCATATCATTAGGGACTTGGTGGTGTAGATTGGATCCGGCGGCCTACTTGCATTTGAAATTTTATCCCAGACGAAAGCCATTATGCACTCTGAGAACATGTAAGGGAATTAAACAATAAATATATAAAAATCTATAAACAATATGAGCTTAAGGGGATATCAGTAATTTTTATTAAGTGATTAGTCATTATTATAATAAATTAAAATTTTTTTTTGTCTTTTGTCTTTAATATTTATCCAACCAATTTTATTTGAGTTATACATATTAATAGTAAAATGTAAAGTTCTACTAAACTTAAAACATTCCCTTTAAAATTATGTAAGTTCTTTAAATTCTAAACAAATTCCCTGAGTGTGTCTGAAGTTGAGGCCATTGGACATGATTCATTTTTCATAATTTGCATTTATGCAGATTGAAGTAACAATCGGGAGCGCGGCTCTAACTGGGCCAGAGGCTGTTTTTCAGTTTCATTTTTTCACCGGCTTCAGCTGATGGGTGTGTGATATGTGTGTGGACCGGCGTTTTCTCAAAAAAAAAATATATATATACCCAAGATTACAGACGGACCTGGAGCCAGTCAAGTGTTGAGCTTAGACACAATTTATCAGCTGAACGATTTGATTTATATGGTTAGACATGGCATGCGTCACGTCAAGGCTGTTGCGGTTGCACTTGCAGAAAATATGAAATATAACTATAAATTAGTGTTAATGTAACTATAACTTAATGTGAAAATAAATGATGATATTAATGCAAACAAATTTGAAGTCAGTTATCACAAATTAAATTGAAGTATAGAATTTTCCTTCTCTTTATAATCAGACATAATCTGATTTATATATTTTTATTGTACTTGTTTATAAAGATCAGAGAAAAAATAGTTTTTTAAATATTTAGAGTAAATTAAAAGTTGAAAATAAATTGTAGGTTTAGATATCAAATAGGTTTTTTATCAATTTTCCTAGGGAATTTCAGGTATAACAAAAAAATATATTCCGACTAATATCTACTAAAATATATTTTGGTATATGTGTATCTTCTCTTTTGCTGGCATTTAATATAACGATATATCTAAATCAACTCCTTAATTTAATATATATGATTGAAGTTCTCATTCTGATTCCGATTTAATTCCGAGTGTAAGTATCACTCTTTGTTTCAGGCTCAATTTTCACGATTATGTTATGTGCTTTATCTTGGCTGCCATTTGTGGAGCACTTGCTCATGAAAATGGAAAGTATATGGCTGGCGAGAAAGAAAAGAAATTGCGGCCCACTGCGATGTTAATGTTAACATGCATGCCTAAACATAAAAATTATAACCACATACTTGCGCGCTTTGATTGGGACTTGGACTTGGTATCGGACTTGGACTTGTATTCGTACTCACACTCGTACTTATACTAGTACTCGTACTCGTACTCACACTCGGACTTGTACCTGCTAGGTCTGGTGTGAATAACCCCCGGGCAACGATACGTGCGTGATCATTCATCTCTCTTTCCCCGGCAATTGTGCGGGTAATTAGTTGCCACGCCAAACAATTTGCGACAAGGAAAGTAACTCCGGCTGCTTGTCACTTTGTTGCGGCATTATTGAAGGCTTAACCCCATTAGCTTGAATTGGCGCACTTGCCAATCGGCACCGCAGATCGAAGAAGTAAAAACAGGTAGACAAGGGCCAGAAGCAAACAGAAGAAGACGGCCCAACTTTCTGCGAAGAACAGCCAGCGAAACTTTTACCCAGCGCCGGAGAAAAATAATAAAAAAGCAAACTAAAAAGACAACCACAAACAACAAAAGAAAACAAAGTCGGACAATGTAAACCCATTCACGAAGCTGGGCTCTGGAGAAGAGAGCCTCTGCATCTCTGGAGGCAGGTCTCACATTTTTAGTACCTGTTGCTCGGCTTTTAGACCAATGCAGAGAGAGAAAGCTGGGGGAAATTGTTTCATTTTCTGATTGAAAATCTTAGCATAAGCTTTTAAATCCTTTCGCCAATCTTTAAGAAAATTTATAAATTACTTACAATGTATTTTGAATATCAGATCATTCTTGAAATGCTATATATTAGCTACATTTAAAAATCAACAAAAGGATTCATAGGTGCCATAGAGGAAACTTTTAAATCCTTTTGTCAATCTGTAAGTCAGCTTTTAAAGACATTTAATTCATATATTTTCTTGTAAATGGAATCGCTTTTCTTTCCCTTAAAATAATATCTATTAGTTACTTTTGAAAATCATCAAAAAGGCTACATAATTACATTCTTAAGTGATCCAAATCGTATATATGTAAATATTTTTGACTAAGAATCTCAGAGGCAATTTTTGAAACCTATCGCCAATCTGTTTTACTCAACATAATATTATTTGTGAGGTAAAAGACATTTAATTATAATATTTACTTGTTGAAAACTAAATACAAATTCAACTTCAGAACATACTTGCTTCTCTTAAAATAATATCTACTAGTTACTAGTTACCCACAGATCAATAACTAAAGACGTCTTTCGAACCTCATAAGTGCTCCAAATTGTTCGCTGTGCATCTGGGTAAACCAGTTTCACCTGCAGAGCAACTCCCGTCTGATCTGGACTCCAGAGAGAGGTGGTGGCCTAAAGCCTAGGCAGCTCGACTCCGACTTGGCCGTCTTGGAGCCAGCTTCAGTTGTGTTGCGACGCTCAGATGGAGCGGACTTAGCGGAAGTAGAAGTGGAACTGGAAGTGGAAGTGGAACGCGCTGCTCTGACTCGGACTCGACTCGAACCGGCGGTTCGCTGCGAAATTGTTACCGCTGCTGCGCATGCGCAGACACTGTGTGTTGTGGTTGTACTTGCTGCGGCTTAATTACTGAGGTTTCTTGTTTGTCTGCATTTTTCCGAGGTGCGCGATCGCGTCTTTGTGTTTGTGTGTGTGTGTGTGTCTGTGTGCGTGGAAAGAGCATTTTCCATCGCGCTGGGAAAACATTCTTGGCCCAGCCTGGGAGCTTTCTTTTTGTGTATAACAAAAGAGAAGTGGGCAAAAAGCCACAAATGTAAACAAAACTCGACTTGTGCAATCGCAGCGACACAAAACAAAAGACCGCGGAGTCGAGGTTCCCAAGCTGCCACAAGATATAAGTGCAATTTACAACCAAAAAGGGGAAAAAACAAACAGAAATGTAAGCCAAAAGTATAAATCAAAATACGGGTGTCATGAAACAGGTTACGAGAAGAGAAAAACCGAGATGTGTGATTAACATATTTCCCATCAAAACGTTTACACGCAACGCAACGCGAGTGTCTGTATCTGTATCTATGGCCGTGTACCTGTATCTGTGAAACAAGAAGTGGATCCGATCCCGTCCGATCGAATCCCATCATGCACTGCCAAAAACACCAACTGATTTGTAGAGTTATTTAACAAAATTAAACTGTTGTGATGATAGGCAATTTAAAACCAAAAAAGCTTGTAAGAAATCGAAAAATTTGGAGTTTTTCCCCTGTAATAACTCTGATTCTTAATTGCTAAAAAAAAGACTATAACACTTTTAAACTTTAATAAATATTTTCTAACGAACCAAACCAATAATAAGGCAAAAGAAATAGCTAAAGACTTTTGAACTTTGATTTTTAAGCTGTAAAATGTGAAAATTCATTTTATATTTTCACAGAAATATCCCCTTAGAGTGCATCTTGGTTTTTCCTAGTGTACCTACCCATTTCATGGGGCAATGCAACCTTGAAACTGTCTTCGATATCGAATCGCATATCGCATATGCATTTCAATGAGTAAAAGACCAAAGTAAAAGAGCGCTTTTTCGGGGAGATTTTGAAACCCAGCGCGTTCGTTTTATGGACATTATAAATTTACATACGTTAACTTGCTTGTTTTGTCTGTTTGCTGGTATCTCTGCCATCTATGAGCAAACAGGGGGCGCAGTTTCAAATAAAACTGGCCAAATACCTTTCTTGATTGCCCATGGACCACAGAGTAAATAGCACAAGTAACGCGAAAACAAAAATAATGCAAATAGAAATACGGCCAGACGTAAAAGTATTTGTATTTAATTTTTTTTCCTTTTGGTGTCAGTGCGCATTAAAAGGCAAACAGTAACCAATGAACACGGCCAACAGCTCGAGCAACGGTACTGCCAATGCTGCGAGAGTGAGAACCAAGACCGAGAACCGAGAATCCAGATTTCCAGTAGGAGAACCAGAAGAGATCCCAGCTCCAGCGAACCGTTCAAGCGCCGCCTAAGGCGTTTTCTATATTGGATATAAACAGTCGAACTTGCCTAAGTTAAAAATGATAGCACTTGAAATACCTACATATAGTAGAAAAAACCAAATTAAAATTATTTCTGGACTAAAGGGAATATGATAAAATAACTTTAACTTTTTATAAATTCTACAATTAATAATCTTTCTGTATTCTGGCTAAACTAGTTTATTATATAATATCAGATTCAAAAAGTACATTGGTCTTCTTGGTTACAGATACAAAAGTCCTCTGAATACTTCCTTAATACCTATTAGGAATCTTTAAAAACTTAAAAATAACGTATTATGACTTAGAATCTTTACAAAGTTTCACTTACTAAAACTTTACTCTTAGCAAGAACGACTAAGCTCGACTTAAAAATAATAATGATCTTCAACAATTAATTTGCTTGCAAAATACAAAACCCAATTGTGTTTTAAAGCTAAAATACACTCCAAAAATGCAATTTCAATTGTAATTAGCAATTAAACTTTCGGTTTCAAGGTTTCGACAACCCTTGTGCTAATAAAATCGCCATAGAAGCCCATATTGACTGTCTTAAGTATGTCAGCATTTCCAAAATTACTCAGACTCGGTGTTCTTTGTTAGTCAACCAGCTTGATTATAGCCTTCGACGTTGTGTCGATATGGACCTTGGCGGCCATTTCGGCCATTGTTGTTGGCCAGAAATATGTGGCTTGGAGCAAAATAGAGGGAGACATCGACATCGGTATGCAAATTAAATGTTCTAAGCGAATGGGGCTCCAAAGAGGAAATGTCCAAATACGATACGATACGACACGCCGCCTCACGGCGGATATCTCTTCTCGGAACGAGTTTCACCGACCACCGGATTGGATCTGATCGAAAGCCAACCATAATAATAATAATGACATTCTTCGATTGCAGCGAAATGGTGGCGTGGAAACAGCTGCCAAACGGGGGGCGTCTATTGCTGCTCCTGATCGGCTGCCTCGCCCACTTGACACACCGGACTCAGGCCTGGCGTCCATGTCCGGAGCTCAGTCCCGCCCTGCGTCTACCATGCAGGTGAGTACTTGGACATGGAAATTAACCTTATTAAAGGGGTTAATTGGATCACAGTGCATGTTTAAATTGTGGGGATTTGATTGAAGTTGAATTTTAAATGAGAAAATATGAGTTAGATTATTTATAGATCGATTATTTCTAGTATCAAAGTCAAATTATTTGTGTATTAATTTAGAAATTCAATTCAATTCAATTCAGCTCTAAATAATATGTTCTAATATAAAGACAACCAAACTTAATTTTTTAGCTTGAACTTAAATACAAAATTCAACTTTGAATAGGGAAAATAGTTTTGCTTGTGTGGTCATGATCTTTGCTCCTTTTTTTGTGTATGGTGCCCACAATACAGCGGTTTCCGCTGCAGGTGGCTATTATATTAATATGGCTAAATTGCTGACAACTGAAAAGCTGCGATGCCGATTTCGTTTCATTTGCCTTTGTTTTGCTGTTAATCACCGACTGGCGACAATTACAGGTGCAATGTGGTTCCGTTTGCGGCGACTGGCCAGTTGGGAGCCGTGGCCATGGACTGTGATCGCGTCGTCTTCCACGGCGATGCCCCGCAGCTGCCGTATGGAGCGCCCATTGTGGCGTATACGCAACGGCACAGCGGCCAACAGGTGCTGCCAGCGCAGGTGAGTGCTTAGATTTTGAAAGGAAATGGTTAAAGCAAACAAAAATATAAATATCCTTAATCACAGACCTTTGGCCAACTGAAGTTGACCATTGAAGAGCTGGATCTGTCCAACAATCTGATACGAAGGATTCCGGAGAAGGCTTTTGATGGCCTCAAGGATTCGCTGAACGAGTTGCGGCTGGCGAATAACTTGCTGGGCGACAATCTGAATCCCATCTTCTCCACCGCCGAACTGCACGTACTGAAGAACCTGCGCACCCTGGATTTGTCCGGGAATAAGATCAAGTTGATCGAGGAGGGTCTGCTCAAGGGGTGCATGGACCTCAAGGAGTTCTACATCGATCGCAACAGCTTGACGGCAGTGCCAACCAATTCGCTGAATGGACCCAGCGCCCTGCGACACCTGTCGCTGCGACAGAACCAGATTGGTAAGACAGGACTCTCAGACAGGATTCATTTTATATTCAAAAAGTTTATTATATCAACGAATTAAATACCTTACCAATTTCTATAGGAAATCTTCTTCCCGCCTCGTTCAATGCCCAGCGGCAGCTAGAGATAATCGATCTGAGGCACAATGTCCTGCGAAGCATTGACAGTCAGGCCTTCAAGGGACTCCAACGGATACGGGAGATCAAGCTGGCCGGCAATCGCATCAGCAACCTGAACAGCGATGTCTTCGAGAAGCTGAGCACGCTGCAGAAGCTAGATTTGTCCGAGAACTTTTTCAATCAGTTTCCAATGGTAGCACTGGCAGCAATTCCAGGCTTAAAGCACCTGAATCTGTCCTCCAATATGTTACAGGTATGTGTTTAGAATAATATAATAATAATATAATAAATACCTAATAATAATAATAATAATAATATACTTACCTTACATGTTTGTCTTCTACAAACACATTTAATGTCGAAATCATATTGTTAAACACGAAATACCTTAAATTCACTTTTCCTTAGCAATTGGACTACACCCATATGCAGGTGATTAGATCTTTGGAAACCCTAGACATCAGTCGCAACTCCATCACTACCATAACGCCAGGAACCTTCCGGGAGATGAGTGCCCTGAAGTATTTGGACCTCAGCTTGAACTCGCTAAGAACGGTAAGTGCCGGTAAACATCATCGGTATCTAAGACCTAACATGAATATTGTTACAGATCGAGGATGATGCCTTGGAGGGTCTGGAGAGCCTGCAGACGCTCATTATTAAGGACAACAATATACTGCTAGTGCCCGGCAGCGCCTTGGGTAGGCTGCCCCAACTGACATCCCTCCACTTGGACTTCAATCGAGTGGCAGCTCTCTCAGCCGAGATCCTCGGCTCCCTACAAGCAGGCGACATAACCACCCTTTCGTTGTCCCGGAATGTCATTCGAGAACTGCCACCCGGTAGCTTCCAGATGTTCAGCAATCTGCACACCTTGGACCTCGCTGGAAATTCCCTAGCCCTGATCAATGCAGACACCTTCGCAGGTCTGGAGAGTACTCTGATGGCTTTGAAGCTATCGCAGAATAGGCTAACGGGCTTGGGAGGAGCGTCGTGGGTACTGCCAGAGCTGAGGAGTCTGGACCTGAGTGGCAACAGCTTAACCGAGCTGCCCAGTAACATCTTTGAGGAACTGGAGAATCTTCAGTCTCTGAATCTGAGTGGGAATCACGTGAATCCATTGACCGGAGTCCTCTTCAAGCCCCTGGTCCGCTTGCAAGTCATCGATTTGAGTCGCTGCAATATCCGCCAGTTGAGCGGAGATCTTTTGGCCGGATTGCAGGACCTCAAGCACATCCACCTCAACGACAACCAGCTGCAGGAGCTGCAGGACGGTAGCTTTGTCAACCTGTGGAACATTAGCTCCATCGACCTGTCGAACAACCGCATCGGGTCCATTCGTTCCGGAGCTTTTGTGAATGTGATGAAGCTACAGAGGCTGAATCTCCGGGGAAACCAGCTGTCCGCCTTCAAGGGGGAGTACTTCAACACCGGCACTGGGATAGAGGAGCTGGACATTTCGGATAACCAGCTGAGCTACCTGTTCCCTTCCTCCTTCCGCATTCATCCCAGGCTGAAAGAGATCAAGGCGTCTAACAACAAGTTCTCCTTCTTCCCGGCGGAGCTCATCGCCTCACTGCAGTATCTGGAGCACATTGACCTGTCCCACAATCAGCTGAAGACCATCGAGGAGCTGGACTTTGCCCGTCTGCCGCGGCTGCGCGTCCTCCTGGCCTCACACAACCAACTGGACATGGTCAGCGAGATGGCTTTCCACAACTCCACCCAGCTGCAGGTCCTGGACTTGGCCTATAACAACTTGGACAGAGTGGGCGAGCGCACCTTCGAGGGCCTGGTGAGGCTGGAGCAGCTTAACCTGGAGGGCAACCGGCTGTCGGAGCTCTCGGACGGCGTCTTCGAGCGCACCAAGCTCCAGATGCTGGAGAACATCAACCTGGCGCACAATCGGTTCGAGTACGCTCCCCTGAACGCCCTGCAAAGGCAATTCTTCTTCGTTTCATCCGTGGACCTGAGCCATAATCGAATCAAGGAGCTGCCAGGCGATGATAGCATCATGGTGAACATCAAGCGAATCGATCTGTCCTTCAATCCGCTTTCGCCTCGAGCTGTGCACAACGTTCTCAATGAACCCAAGACAGTGAGGGAACTCAGTTTGGCAGGAACTGGCATTGAGCAGTTGGAG
This sequence comes from Drosophila tsacasi, assembly GCA_018904565.1. Taxonomy (NCBI): domain Eukaryota; kingdom Metazoa; phylum Arthropoda; class Insecta; order Diptera; family Drosophilidae; genus Drosophila; species Drosophila tsacasi. The sequence continues at coordinate 11,175 of JAEIHY010005130.1, forward strand.
CTTCTGGAGACACCCTTCCTGCAGTTCCTAAATTTGTCCCATAATAAGCTGCGCAATGTTAAGCCGGAGGTCTTCCAGCGGGTCACCCTACTGGAGACTTTGGACCTTTCCAGCAACCAACTCGAGTCCTTGAATGATCTTTCCGGGGCGTGGCCCCAACTGCAGGTGCTGCAATCTCTGGACGTGTCCAACAATAGCTTCGAGATCGTTTCCCAGTCAAACTTTGGACACCTGGAGATGCTGCGAACCCTGCGGCTCAGCCACTTACAGCACTGCAGTAGGATCGAGAAGAACGCCTTCAAGCAGCTCCCAAATCTGCTAAGCCTGGAGGCCTATGATCTTCCGCTGCTTGGATACCTGGACCTTCAGGGCATCCTGGAACTGTTGCCGGGCCTGGAAGCCCTCGACATCGAGGTGAAGGACTCCAGTATTGGCAGCGAGCAGATACAACCTCTGAAGCATCCCCGTCTCAGAAGCCTGGGTATCCGAGGCGAGAGACTGAAGTCCATATCGTCGGGAACATTGGCGGGTCTAAAAAGCAGCGACCTGAGCGTCCAGCTGCGGAATACCTCGCTCAGTGCACTGCCACCCGCCCTGCTGTTCCCGGTGCCGCGATCCTCCCACCTTAACCTGGACGTTGAGGGATCCCAGATAACCGTGCTGGTGCCGCAGTTCCTCAACGCCTTAGAGGATCGAAGGGCCAGTCTGCAATTGAAGGGACTGGCCAGCAATCCGATTGTGTGCGACTGCAATGCCCGGGCTCTCCGCCGCTGGCTGCCCAGCTCCGGAATGCCGGATGTCACCTGCCAGGCGCCCAGTTACCTGGCCAACAGGAAGCTTATCGAGGTCGGCGATGACGAACTCACCTGTGACGCCCGCCGAATGACCTCCTCCACGTCGAGACCCACTGCCACAGTGCCACATCTGCTGAAGACATCCAGTCAACTGGTTACTCGCAGCTCCACCACCGAGGAGCCGCTTATTATTTGGAGCCTGGAGCCGACGCAACCACCCAGCCTAAAGAAGATTAAGACCAAGGCGCCGCTCATGAAGGCCCAGGCTCCGATCATGAGCAACGACGATACTCTGATCATTGGCATTGTGGGCGGAGTGGTGGCCTTCATAGCCATACTGATAATCATTATTTGTATCATCCGGCTGCGCATGAGTAATGCGGAGTACCAACAGAGTGCGGCAATGATCGGCATTCCCGCGGGAATGCAGATGGGTGCCCACAATGCCGCCTACAACTACAAGAACGCCGCTGGTGTGGGAGCGGCGCTATATGCGGTGCCTCCGTATCAGGCCAGCTACGCCACCCTGCCCCACAAGGCCGCCTCCATCCACCAGTCTAGCCAGAATCTCTCCCAGCGTCAGCAGCAGCAACAGCAGCAGCAACAAGTGGCAGCGGCGGCGGCGGCCTACTCGACCATGTCCCGCATGTCGTACTTCAGCGGAGCCGGCGGAAACGCCGATGGAGCCGAAAGCCTGACGCACCAGCATCCGCATCAGCATCAGCCCTACATCATATACTCGGATGACAAGGCCTACAGATAGGCAAACGCTTCCTTTCATTCCCACTCCAACCCATCTGTCCACTTCCAAACTCAGTCAGTCAGTCAGGCGCATCGCCGCTAAAACAGGTTCTACATTATCGCCACTCTCAGCCAACGTTGTATATAGTCTTAAAACCATCTAACTGTAACCCTAACTGTATCTTTTGTCTTAACCATATTTAAGTGCAAGCAAATCGCTTATGCGGAATAAACAAATCTAGTATAATACATAGAGAATTCTCCTTGGTTGGTGGGCCAATGAAGAAGTACAAAAATATGCGAAGGGGTGTACTTGCTTCAAGGTTGAAACCATTCAATGGCAAGAAACATTAACACGAGCGAGAATGATAAACAGGCGGCAACGAGAAAAAAAAACGACGAGCGAGATAGAAAATCGAGAAGCAAATGCGCACGAGTAGGAAGAAACAACTAGGATTAGAAAAAAAGGACGATAAGTCAGCAGCGAGAAAGAGAATAAAACAACGGAGTCTAACGAGATAGTAAAATGACGAGCAAAAGGGGACGAGTAGGAAAAATGGAAAGCGAAACAACGAGTAGAACCGACGAGAATAAAAGAAAGACAAGCGAATTACTAGCGATTAGAGATCAATACTTTGATGTTCGAGATTTATATTATAATGGAAATATTCTCACATATTTCATAAAATATAAAACATATTTAAACATTTAACAAATAGAGAAGACCCACAACTGATTTCTGGGTTAAATTAGAAACTTACAAGCCTTGACACCTTTCTCTAAATCTAAAATATATTAGAAAGAAGAAAATATTCATGATTTGAGCATTTTTAATACAGTAAATATTTCATACAAGGTTTCATAAAAAATGTATATAAGTATGTGTATAAATATGTTATGTATGTATATATATATATGTATGCAACTTGCAGATCTCCAATTCACAGTCTTTCTTTTCCATATATTTCACTGGATAACAACAAAACAGTTATCCTTCCATTTAAATGCCAACAAAAACATGTGTGTATCAAA
>JAEIHY010005135.1:0-34388 GCA_018904565.1 Drosophila tsacasi
ATATATGTCGGAACGGTCCGGATCGGCCGACTATATCATATAGCTGCCATAGGAACAATCAAACAATTTTGAGGAAAAAAATTATAACTTTGACAATTTTCATATAATTTTAGATATGACCATTTTGTATTATTCTTGAATTTCGGCTTAAATTTGATCAAGATCGGACTATTATATAATATAGCTGTCATGATCCAATTATAAGCTGCAAGGGTATATACTTAGTTACTTGTTTTTTATTAACATAATTTACAGATATCGAGAAAATCAAGTTGCTCTTATCACAAGTTTATCCAGACTTTATTCATGGCCAAGAAAGCAATTAAAATTTTTTGATGTAATTTGTATAAAATATTTATATAAACGGTATTAAATCATTTTCATATGCGTAAGTTTGTTTTTATAATTCTGACGTCATTAACTTTTTACAGATTATCTATTCATGTTATATGCATAATTTTGAACCACAATAGTAAGGGGTCTTTGTAACCATGTTACTAAAGCTTGGTCAGAAAAAATACTAATGACAAATAAATTTCACCCTCAAAAAAGGTTTAGACTTACTTTGCTACCTTGCATTGCCAACAAAGGTATATTAAGGCAGTTTACATCTTTTTTAACGTTATATACACAAATAATAATAACGATTTATATAAAGGAATATCTAATTTAAATTTAAAATGTACAATTTTAAAAACAAAACCTTAATTATACATTTTTAAACCTATTAAATTAGTGGGTATTCAATAATTCCATAGGAATGAATGGGAATTTACACATCACGCTTGGTGGGCCCAACATAATTGGTCTACTAAGTTTCTAATGAGTTTTTTTTTTGTTGAACCAAGCTCAAAAACCCAAAATCAATATCAGTTTCCGGGAACCCATCGATGATTTGATATGGAAAGGAAAGCTCCATTCTCTGATTGCTTTCCTGGTGACTGGATACTTACTTGGCCAGAGAAGTACCAAGTTCCTCGAATATATACATACGTGCAAAAAATATAACATATTTTTAGGTTCATTCTCTAGTGGTCTTCACGAACATCAAGTGTGAATCTTTCGATAGGAGATTTATCGACTTCAAGTATTGCCGCCTGAAATCTGCGAACGTACCAATATTTTTCCGGAAGGGTTAAGCTATTGAAAATACCAGTTACCAATATTAGGGTAAGTGTTGGTTATATTGAATAGAATTTTCTAAGCTTACTAGCTGAGTTACAGGTAAATATGGGATTGTTCCAGCGACCCAATAGGTGGTACAAACCCTTCCCCTACAATTTTACTTTGGACGCCTTAAAATTCTTAAAAAAAAACAAAAGTCCCAACCGATAGCTAGTTACTTTTATGGCTTTCTCAATGAGTACTTTAATATGAATCACTCTTGTCACTATGATATGAGTTTAATGCAGGATTATTGATCCAATTTGAACTAATTACTATTTTAGCAAGACATTGTGGTGGATAAGCTATCCACCGACTCTCAAATATTCTACCTTTCACGGAGGGAGACTTTATGATCATGACTTATTGTATATTAAATGGCTTTTAAAAGACTTTAACTAAGTTTTATTTTTCACTTTCGTGAAAGAGTTTTAATAATAAAGGTCAAGCAGGGGTTAATCCACATTTATAACTCATATAACTAACTAATAACTTGTATAACTTTGTGAACATTGTATGTGAAATATTACAAATTTTATTTCAAAACGCGATTAGAAATTATAATTATTATTGAGTTACATACTTTTTTTTACAGATTTTAGGCTGCACTCTTTATATATTTATTTTGTTTTTAAATTAATGCTTGCTTTTCTTTTTATTGTTTGAAATAATAATGATCTGATTGTTCATTTAGCTTTTCAATGAATTGTTATATGCAGGTATCTACGTAATTAACTTTACAATTACCTTAAGCGGTTATTTTCATATCCATCGACCGTGAAATTATGTAATGGCTATTATTTACCCCTAAGTACTTAATAAATTGTAACTAAAAGAAGGTATCTTTTGTGCCTTTAATATTACATGGAGTTGCATGTTGAAATGATTCTGTGAATAAAGAGATACAGAGAGATACCTTTAACTTAAAGTTAATCTCATCAATATCAAAATAAGGTAATTATAATAATGGAATAGTTCAGAGATTTAAAAAACCTTTTATGTTTCGATTCAGGTAAATATGGCACTCTGCATACTGGTGTATATATATAATTTGACATTCTGGGAGTTTAAATTCATTAAGACCCCAAAGCTCAGCCCTGTTGCTGATAATTTCTAGTTTTTAAAGAGGGGCCGTAGTTTTCAAAAGGAGCCGGTAAAGGAACAATTTTTATTTGAGAGATACGCTATTTACAGAAGTTATCTTTCTAAAGGACGTCTATGAAGCAAACTTCACAAAGATTCGCCCACCATTTCAGTTGCTGAATGAGATCGTACTTGGTTACCCCCGGGCCCCGATTTTCTCTCTGCGGCCCTGACGATGACCAACAAGTGTGGACTACTAAGTTGTAAAATATCTAGCCTAAAAGTTGAAAATGACCACCAACCTAGAAACTAGTTATATTATTTGTAATTTATTTAATGTTAACAAAAACTTTGTATCTAAATGTTTAAGGTGCTCATCTTCGTTAAGAGGTTTTTTGTTTAATTAACAGAACTATTTATATTTAAGCTATATTTTACAATAGTGTTAGATTAAAGGAAACTCCGAAAAAATACGCTCGTTAAACAATAACAAGGAGTATTGAAGAAATTTTAAATTTAAGTTCAAAATAAATACAACATATTCAAATTACAATAAATAATTAAAATATTAAATTAGCAAATATATATTTTAGAAATTAAATATTCTTAGGCAATTCTTTATATATTTTAAAAATGTTATTGCACGCTTATAAGTATTTTAAAATGATCCATAGAATGTTACTGGTTGCTTATATCGTAATTTGTCACATTTACGTTGTTAATTCTGCACTTAATTACTAAACACTTCACTGTTTGCTTGGCAATAAAACTAGAATGTTGTGACTTGAATATCATCATCCATCTTGTCCTTCAAAGATGTGTGTAAAAAGGGGGCGTTACGGGACCTGCAGATGATATCATCATTTATCTTCGTCACTCGATCAAACGTGCTGCCTTTATGTCAAGTGTTTTTTTTCTTTTGCTTCTTTTGTAAATTGAGCTTTAAACAATTTGTGTGAAACGTGCGGAAAATTATTCAAGGACACTCTCGATACACTCGGAGTAAAAGTCTACCTATACACCGAACATTTATGATGTGATGAAAATGTGAAATCTACTTATTAAATGCATTGTGTATAGTTTTTGTATTATACATATTTATTTGTTTGTAAAATACAAAACGATGCGCTCGTCACTAAAGAAGTGTAGGTTTTGTAATTGTAAACCGTAAATAACCGTAATAATCGTAATGAAATAACAAATATAAGTGTTTCCGGGAAAATGTAATGCTTGGAATTCTCAGACAGATTTTACAGTATTTTTGTTTGTAGCTTAAACCAAAAGAACAATATAAACGAAGATGATTTATGGCATAAAATGTACTTGGCTCTAACTTTTCGCTACATTATGGTGTTTTTTTTACACCTTCAGCGTTCACAGTACTTTTATTTAGAGTGTATAACAAAATCCTTTGAAATGCAAATTTGGCGACGACGTTTTCGCCGTTTTTCTTTTCCTTTTTTTACCATTTCCCCCCTTTTTCCAGCGACGATGGAAAATCAAGTGACGGCAGCAAAGTCAACGGCAAATGATGTCAGCTGGCGGGCTTGGGGCACGGCACGCACTTTGCATATGGCCAAAAACAGGTTGGCCGCGAATTTGAAACAAAATGAAATGCGCCAGCGGCGGCGTCGGCCGAAAAACAAGATGAGGCTAAAGGCGGCCAGGCCAGGCCAAGACGGGCATTTTTCGCGTTAATTATAAGCGCCAAGGCCAATACAGGCGCATGCATACATACAAACAAACAGGCAGACAGATACAAGCGCATACACTTAGATGCGGTGCGTTAATCTCTCATTTGACAGTTGGATTCAATTAGGAACGCCGCCGTCGCCACCCACACACATGTGCGTGAGCCGCACGCCAGCCACCCCAAAAATCAAGTTCTGCCTCTGCGCTCTCTCTCTCTCACTCTCTCTCTCAGTCTCTTTTGGCATACTCGGGCGCGGTCGGGCCGCGAGCCGAGTGAAGCCGAAGCTGTGGCAGCCAATCAAGACGCAGGAGGGGGCGTCGAAGGCAGCAATGGCGCGAGACGGCAATAGCGCTCGGTTCGCTCCATCTCGCTCGTGCACGCTCTCTCGTGCCGTTTCAGAGCGCAGGCGTCGACGACGCCGAACCGAACTGAGGCAGCGGCAGCGCCAGCAGGTCTAATCAGAATCAGTCTGTGGAGACTTTTCGCGCCGTGCACTTTGTAACGGAGGAAATTTTGTGTCGGTTTAGTACGAGAGGGGGAGAGCTACAACGAGTGTGAGTGTGAGTGCGAAAGAGAGGGCGCGCAAATCTCTGCTTGATAGTACGAGAAATCGATAAGAGCCAGCAGCTGAAGTGGCAGTGGAAGAAGAAGCAGCAAGAGCAGCAGCAGAGAAGCTGAAAAGAAGTGCGCGTGTGTGTGTGGGTGTTGTCGGCAATTGTAAACGAAATTTTCAATTTAACGGCAAATCAATATGGAAAGAGCCTGAGAAGGAAAATGCCACAGAGGAAAATCAGCACCATTGCGACGCAATTGCTTTGAGTACGTATGAGAGGGTTCACGAAAAACTGTTGAAAATAAACGAGAAAATTTCACTCTGTCGAAAAAAATAAAAAGTACTCTTATTGCGCGTTTATGTGTGGTTGTGTGTGTTGGTGGAAATTTTGTAAACACACGTACACGTGACAAGTGCGCTGGTGTGCGTGCGGCCGTGCGTGCGTGTTTTCATACTCGCCGTATTGGAATTTTCGTCGTGCGGCGAAAAAACAGCGGCCGCGGCGAAATTGCGCGCGCGCAAAAGTAGAAAGTTGGCTTCCATCTCGCTGCCGCCACCTCTCCACCACCCAGCGCTCTCTCGCCGCGGCGAATAGATACAAATTTGTGTCGTCCGTCGTCGTCGTGCGCCTTCGTTTCGCTCGCCTCGCCGCGGCGGCGAATTGATTTGGAATTCGGTTTTCGCGTTGAATTGGATTTCAGTTGAACTCTGGACGTGGACGCGGGAAATTCGAAATTCGTCGCCGAGTTTTCGGGCGTTCGAGTTTCTCGTTACATTTCGGCACCGCCTGCGCTCCATGTTTTCGTATTTCGTTTTCTTCTTCTCCGCTGTGAGTGTACGTTTGTGTCTGTTAAGAGAGGGATGGCATGTGAGTGTGTGTGTGAACCACCCTGCGGGCGCTCGTGCCGGCGTAACTGTTGTTGTTATTATTTCTCTCACACCTTGCTCGTTTGTGTGTGGAGTTTGCGAGTGTGTGTGTGTGAGTGCGCGCCTTTTACGAAATTGCGGCGTATAAACAGAGAAAGCACAATAAGAAGAGAAAAATCAAGAACGTCATCAGTTTCGACGTCACCAAAATGCTGGGTGGCATTTTCCAGCTGAGTGGGCGTACACACACAGCTTCTTCATTCTGTTTGATGCCCCGTTTTCCCTTCCCCCTCCCTCTCCATCATTTTGCCTTCTCCGTTTTGGCTTAGTTTCAGTTCAAGTTGCCGCGCGGCCCTTTGTTTTTGTTTTTGTTTGCTTTTTTGTTTTGCTAGCACAGCCTCCAGTGCCTGCTGCTGCTGCGGCTGCTCTTCTCCCCCTTTTTGCCTCTTTTGTGCCAGTTTCGCGTGAGCGGCAAGCGAGCAAGCAAAAAAAAAAGAAGCAAATGGCAAAAGAAGACACAAAAAATGGGCAAAGTGATGCGACTTTTGGTTGCGCTATGCGGTGGGTGGTTGAGAGGGGGGGGTAGGTAGGTGATTTAGATACTAAGAAGGCGGACATGAGAGATTAGCAGGCGCGAAATAAGCGAGGAATAAGCTAGTAATTAAGAGCCTTTATTAACTGTTTGAATATGTAAAGGGAACTTCTTTAAATTAAAAGTATAAACAAGAAATTGTTTAAGAAATTAATTATATTACAGAAATATGAGTTTAAAATTTAATGTATTTAATTGTATATGGTATCACTTTGTATTTTATAAACCTTTAGGTTTAAAGTTGGTTAAAAATGTTGAAATCTTATTAAAATTATAATTATTTTGGTTTTTTTTTATAATTATAAAGTATTTTTTCGAAATGGATAGGAACCCAAATTCATTGAAATGTTATAAATAATCAAAATATTTCCAAAATAGTCCTAAATCCATTGGTACTTCGATGATTAAGTTCTTTAAAAATCTTAAAGAAGTTAAGTTCCAAAATAAACCTAATTCCATTGGTACTTTGGGGCTTAAGTTCCTTAAACTTAGTTATATAAATGATTAACATACAGATTTATAACTCTAACCCAATTTTCTACACTAAAAGAGCATACATACTTTATTAATCGTTTAATGATTTTATTAATTACAAAAGAATATTAGTTCTATAAAGATTTTTTACCCTAAAAGGGTCTGAAATGGGGCATCATTTCAAACAATCAGGTTACAGAGAATGATATTAAAATGGATGATATTTAATCTATATCTTTTAATATTCTTAAGGCAAATTCTATGAATTTTCCACACTATTCGGTAAAAACTTATTTTAGCTTTACAAATCTTTCATTTCATTATATTTTTAATTATAATATCGATATAAACAACAAATATAACAACATTTATTACGAAATTCAGTATTATTCAGTATAAATATTTAACATTTTCAAAAAATGTTTACAAGAAGCACAGCAAAATCGTATTTGCTAAGAGCAAACTAATTGAAATAGGCTAAAATCTGCTATAATCCACGCAAGGTTTAATATCTGTAATAAAAACTTAGGTAGGATGATTATTATTCCTTTAAAGAGTTATTAAAAACCCAAAGCTGAACTATATTACTGCATTGCTCAGAGAATGTTACCATTTCAAAACCCTTCTAAAATCTACATCTCAAAGTTGCTCTCAAAGTTTCCTGACCAACCCACCCCGCACAATATATTCCGAGTAGAAAATTCCCTTCCATCAACAGCAACCTGCTGCTGCTGCTGGCTGATCCACAATGCCCTGAACTTTGCCCTGAACTCTCAGCTCCGGCGGCCTGCCTGCCTCCATCATCATCGTCATCATCATCATCATCGCGTAATCATCGTCAGGGCATCATCGCCATAATGATGGAAATTCAGTTTCCACAAAAGCGTAATTTTCGTAGTTTTATTCGTTTGTTTGCCAGGCAACCCCAAAAAGAAGGGGGTACTCAGGGGGGACGACGACACCAAGCTAAAACTAGCTTCAAGTACACATCACACAGCTTTTCGATTTGGGGTTTTCTCTCGGCTTTCCTCGGTTTTTCTCGGCTGCTCTTCGTTTGGCAGCAGAGGTGCCCTCTTGCGGCACGAAGGGCGTTTCGTGCTCCGTAATAGCCCCTCGTAATGCCCCCTCGCACACACAAAGTTTGCCACTTTTGTGTTCTGCCTTTTTTCATATTTTTGTGTGTGAGGCCTGCAGCATTGTTCCGATTCACGGATATGGATGGCTGCCTTACTAGTCTACAGTTTTCTATTCACAGCCGCGTCTGCTGCCGCTGCTGCCATATCTTTTGGGACAAGATACTACTCGGCCACAGATACAGATACAACGTTGATATATCTGCTGCTGCTTTGTGGCTTTTTTGCGTTGACGGGCGACAACCACAAACGATGTCGACAACGATGATGTGACTGGGATTGCTGCACTGTCAGTCAGTCGGTTGGTCGTCCGTCAGTCCGTCAGTTGTTAATTTCCCACACAATGTTGAGTGGGTTTATTCCCACTCTCTGTCGAGGGATTCTTCTATATCCTACAAAGTTGATCATCATCATTGGCTGTCTGCCATTTATGACATTCATGGTAATTGTAATAACCCTTTCTCCTTTTCGGTTACTCCTTGCAGGATCCCCTAAAGAGGCTAATATTTATAGTAAGCATAATAGTAAGCAGGAGAGAATGCACCTGCAAACAACGCACAAATCGATGGATAAGAAGGAGCCACAAATCGCCATGGATACAACAGCATCCTTAGCTTCCCGGGATATCCGGCAGTTTCACAATCTGATCACCTGCGGCCTTTGCCGCGGCTATATGATCGATCCAACCACAGTGGATACTTGCTATCACACATGTAAGTACTTGTATTTTAGCAAGATTTTTAATATTTCTAGCTAGATGTAGTCTTAATACTGAGAAAAAGCACTAGTTTGTCGGCTTAAATTATTGATTACACAGGGGGTTAATAAAATCTCTCTATTATATGTATATACAAGTTTTCTGCCGCTCCAACCGTGTAATCATTTTATATTTATAATAAGAGAGGTAGAGAAAGAGAGGGAATCGCGAAGCGAGCGTCCCGAAGCGCACCGGAGGCCACCTAGTGCTAATAAAAAACAAGATGAGTTATGCCATATGATTTTATGCTCTCGAATTATTCGTGCTGGCTGTTTTTGGACTCTCTTGAGAGTAAAAATAGGAGAAAAGAGAGAGTAAGAAAGAGCTCTCTAGAGCCAACCGCTCTCTTGGACGCATTCTCTCTTGCATTCTAGATCTGTACGTACTTATACGCACTTGCAGGATCGGTGTATACCCATTTTATTTTTAGATTTTTATACTCTTCAGTGCGACCAAAGAGATCTGGATTCTCGTTGCCATTTGGGCGTTATGCATCTTGTTATTAAAAGTCCTTTGTTTATACATGAAGAGCAATTTACAGAAAGCTATAGAATGTAAACTCACTCAACAAAAAGACTAAGTTAAGCTCAATAAAAAGAGTAGCTAAGCAAAATTTGTATCTAAAGAACCCAGTTTTCATTCAATTTCTAGAGAATAATAAATAATAATAATAAAATCTGTTCCATACAATTACTAGCAATATAACAATGAAACTTAAGCAATTAAAAACCTGTTTAAATAATTTGCAATATATAATTATACATTTAATTACCTGGTAATAAAAGCTTTAAGGCAACACCCACCTAACCATTTTCCAACCATATCTGCTCTCACCTTGATTCGTAGATTGCCGCAGTTGCATACTGAAGCACCTGCTCCGCATGGTTTACTGTCCGGATTGCAAGGCCAGTGGTGGCAAGGAGATCAGCGAAACGAACCTCAGATCGGATGACACTCTGAGAGCGCTGATCTTTAAGCTGGTGCCGGGACTGTACCAAAGGGAGTGCAAGGAGCTGGAGGAGTTTGAGAAGCAGCACGAGGATCTGGTCGATGAAAATCAAGCGCCACGTGAGCAGGAGTTTTTCACCGCCACGGAGCTTGTGAGGTGAGTTTTGAGGAACTAATGGGAACCCGGGAATATTGATAAAATCTATAATTTGTTAATTGTTTTATTAACCCTGCTGTTTTCTTTGCTATTTTCCTTGCTTTCCCTTAGCTTATCCCTGGAATACCATCCCGCCATGTTGGACCAGTGTTGTCCCGGCGAGGTGCCACCCATTATTTACCTCCAGTGCCCCGCCGGGCTGCGTGTGGAGCTTCTAAAGAGATTTCTCTGCTCCAAGTACAACATCGAGGCGGAGAATAAGCTGGTAGAGGTGGAGGTCACCTACGAGGATGAGGTGCTGCCCTCCCATTTCACGCTAATGGATGTGGGATATTGCTATAATTGGAGTCGGGTGAGTTTGGGTTTTTTGAAAAGCTTTTATAGATGTAAGAAAAATGGTACTAGCACAGAGGCAAAAAGGGGTTGATATTTGGCAATATTTTACACTTAGTTTTAGCACTTTTGAAGGAAAATATAATTCGAAAATGAGAGGTATTTTGATAGAGGCATTTTTTTTAGTGAGACTCTCCTTAATTTTTGAAAGGAATCTTTTGAATCTTCAAGAGAATATGTCTTTAATAAGGTTTTAGCTAGATATTATGGATATATATTTTAATGTTTTCAGGCTAAAAATCTTATTCGGAATCCTTATTCCTTTCCTCTTTAAAAATACAATAAATATTAATCATTTTTACCCTTTATATATGCAATTTTAAAGTCTAAATTGGATACTTTTCTTGGATTAATAAATAAACGTGGTTAAATCGGATACCATTTCTATGATTACTCAGATCAAACATTAGTTTTTTGTTGAATAAACCAAAACAAAACGTGTTCAGAGCTTTGATTTCTGATTCCGGTTATTTTTCCTGGGATACTTTAGATCAAACATTAGTTTTATGTTAAATAAACCAAAAATATTGGTTCAGAGTCTTGATTCCTGTTGAATTCTTGTAGATAAAAAGTAAATCTTGAATATAAAGTGAACATTAATATACTTAGCTTTAAATATTAAATAACAAGGTTTAAATGGAGTACTGTTTCTAGAATTACTTCGATTAAACATAAGTTTTAATGTTTAATCAACCAAAAACTGAGGTGTTTTCCATTACATTTGCCATTCAACACAATATTTAATTACCTTGGTAAACCCACAAAATGTTATAGTCATTATTACGAAAGAGTTTGTTAAAGAAACCAAAAAAATCGTTGTCCTGAGTCCTGATTACTGTTTTAAGACAAAGTAACAAATACACGGAATATTAATATGAAGAATATTAATACGTTAAACTGTAAAAAAACAAGTTCTAGTTTAGCTAAAATTACTTACATGCAAAAATTACTTAGTTTAAACATTATTTCAATGTTTAATCAACCAAAAACTGTATCCTTCTCAAGGAGTTTTCCATTACATTTCCCATTCAACACTTTATTTAGTTGCCTTGGCACATTTTAAATCGTTTCTTGGTCAACCCACAACACTTAATAGTTATTATTACGATACAGTTTGCCAAAATAGCCAGGGGGTCAGGAACCAACAGGGTTGAAGCGAGATTCAGACTTGATTTAAGCATTTTAAGGTAGGTCTTGCCTGGGATGTGCAAATATTTTGGGATACACGCCCTTTTTGTCCTCTGTGCGGCGGTCTATTGTCCCTTTTTGCGGTCTATCCCAATTACTCGATAAGGGTTTTCGGTTTTCGGTTTGGCGGGGGGAATCCAATCCAATTGTCTCGGATGTTTAGCTACCACTTTCCACCCTTGTCATCAACCTGCCCTCTTTTTCTATTCCGCATTTCTCCCCTCTGCCCTCGCTCCGGGAAACCCATTTAGCAATCGCCGATGGCCTTCTGCTACCGGATTCTGCTCCACGAGAGCGAGCGGACAAAAAACGACGAGAATAATCTATCCAGGATTAACCAGGACATTGAACCGGAGCAACCGGAACACACAGTGGCCAGGAGTCGCTCCAAGTCTGCGAAGTCGGTGACTTTTGCCGAGGATCTCGAGTCGGAAATGGAATCGCCACGCTCCAAGAGCGGACCAAGGAGCAAGACCTCGCCAAAGGTATCGCCGCAGGCCAAGAACAAGCGCTTGGCCGGGAACTCCACGAGCTCAACGTCGATGGCCAAGCGGGAGCTGGAGCTAGAGCCGGCGGCGGCGGCGGTGAGCAGCTTCAAGAGCCTCCGGAGCAATGACATGCGCTACAGCGACTATGCCGTCTCCAAGGTGAAGAGCGAGCCGGGACAGGAGCAGGATCACCAGGCACCCACGAGGGAGCAGCCCCTGGAGGCCAACACGAACATAGTGGTCAGCATTCCGCCCTCGCAGCTGGGCAAATCCTACGTGGATGCCGAGGATTTCGAGTTGAAGACGGCCAACCGAAAGGGAGCAGCTGGTGGACATCTGCCCAAGCTCAAGATCGAGCTGACGAGCATGAGGAGCAAGCTGAGCATGCCCATGTCGGCGGGACCGCGCCTAGAGGACACCTCGGCATCCAGTCAACAGCTGGATCTGGAGACTTATGCCAAGAACATAGGCCTGAAGCCCATCGAGCAGCCTTCGGCGGTTCCCTTGCCCGACAGCAAATACAGTCCCAATGCCTCGCCCATGTCCTCCTGCTCCAGCTCCACGAATGGCTCCAGCTGCAGCCTGGGCACCGCTGACGCCAGCACCTCGACGAGCGCCACCAGTTCGCATCGCAAGCGCAAGAAGAAGCACTCCAAGGAGCCCAAGGATGCCAACGGCAAGCGCAAGAAGCTGCATGCGGAGATCTCCTCGCAGACGGACGGCAAGATGAAGGTGAAGATCACCACCAAGCACAAGGTGGACCTGAAGCGCTCCCATTCGCTGGCCAGTGCCAGTGAGTTGGCGCTGCAGCAGCTGAAGCTGGACGAGAAGCTGCTGGCCAGCAGCAACACCACATCGGAGGTGCTTCTCAACCGCACGCTGGGCGAGGAGGCGCGCAGCATTAGCAGCCTGGTAACGGGAGGGGCACCCACGCCCCCGCCCACGCCCACAGCGGAACCGGAAGTGCTGGCTACAAGGGCAAAGGAGCTGGCTCTGCCCACCTCGCCGCCCTTGCCGCCCAGTTTGTTCAAGGCTTTTACGCCCACGACAACGACGACGACGACGGCAGCGGGAGTTCCTAGTGCTTCAGCTCCCACGACAGCGGGTCAGGTGAAGCCCAAGACCACGACGATTCCCCAGCAGCCACATCAGCCTGCCCAGCCCCAGTCTATGCCCAATAAGAGCCTTGCCAAGCCGCCGCTGAGTAACAACAACAACCGGAAGCCGGCCAGCGGACACTTTGTGGTGCCACAAGCGCCCAGCAACAACCGGAATCTGTATCCCATGCAGCGCTACCTTTCCACGCCGAGTTCCATTGCCAGTGCGGCCAACAAGCAGCCGAAGAGGTCGCTCTCCCTGGACGAATCGCATCCGGCCAAGCAGGCGCGCCTGCATCACAGCCAGGCCCAGGCCATGGCCATGTCCAGCTATGCGGCCAAGTTCCAGATGCAGCAGGGATGCGGCAAGACGGCGGCGGCCTCGTATCTGCCCAACCCCCAGCGCCTATACGGGCCAGAGATGGTGGGCAAGCCGGCGGCCATGCCCCTTCTGTGTCCCGCCAGCCTTAGTCTCAGCCTGCCCAGCACAACGCTGAGCAGCAGTGGCAGCTCGGTGACCATTACGGCCAGGCCCAGGACTACGACAGCAACTGGAGGCTATGCTGCCTTTCCCGACAACAACAACGTGGGCCATGTGCCCGCATTGGAAATAGTTCGATTGGCATCGAGCAAGCAGCAGCAGCAGCAGGGTCAGAAGATGACGACGATGCCACCGCTGATGGGACCACCAACGGCTCTGCCCAAGCAGCAGGGACACAACAGTGGGGCGGCCAAGAGGAGCAGCCAGTCGCCGCCAATGCCGCTGCCGTTGCCGCTGCCCTTGCCAATGACCACGATACCGACAATTGTCAAGTCGCCGCCGCTGTCAGTTGCGCTTAGCGGCCAAAGGACAGGACACTCCAGCTCGAATCCCGGCAAGAGCAGCAACAATGCCGCTTATCGCACATCGCCGCCTGCATTAATAAATCTGCGCAACACAGCTCCATCCTCGTCGTCGTTTCCATCAAAGTCGAGCAGCAGCAGCAGCAGCAAGCCGGAGCAGGCCAATTCAAAGAAATCCCCGCCAGTCGTGGCCACAGCCAAAGCCAATGGCTTGGACAAGAGCTCGAAAACGAGTTTGCGTGAGTTTCGGCCAGCGACGGGGGCAGCCAAGGATGCTGACATACTTGATTTATCAGCGAACACGGGCAGGAACAGCGGCAGCAGCAGCAAGGCGCCCACATCGCCCAGGCCCGAGGCGGCGGTCAGTAGTAGCAACAGCCTGGAGGCAGCCCTCAACAAGATCAAGCAGAACATATCCGCCAACAGCAATGGTGGAGGAGTAGGAGGATTAGGAGTAGTAGGAGCAGCAGCAGGAGCAGGAGCAACTTCCTCAAGCAGCAATGGAACTGGCGACGATCTCCAGAATCTGCATTTGCTCTCGGAATCGGCAACAGCGCGCGAGAAGATTTCGATAGCCAAGGCAGGCAATAACAACAACAACAATAATAGCAACACTAACAACAACAACAATAGCATCTTCGATGGCAAACCGAAGAATTCCAATGCAGTGGTGAGGCCACAGAATGCCTCCGTTAGAAGCATACCCAATCCCTCGGCTCTGGCCTTTCGCAATCAGCCAGTGGTGGTGGCCACTCCAGCGACAACTTCGGCGACCATCAGCAAACCCCTGACAGTGCGCGCCGAGGAGGCGAAACCCAAGATGTCCACAGGATTGCTCAGTCCCACTAGCAGCAGCAGCAGCAGCAGTGGCAGCACCTCTGGCGGAGGCAGTGCAGCCACCTCGCCACGGGCTTTGACAAAGAAGCCCACGACCATCGATCAAGTTGCTGCCAATTTGAATATTCGGGCTGAGGCCAAAGCTGCTGCCTTGGCAGAAGAGGCGCCACCCGTTTCCAGCTGCCACGAGACGGCCAAGTCGCCGGAGCTGGCCAAGACCACAACGGTAGCGGCAGTGCCACCACCACCAGCAGCCAAGGAGCCCAAGGAGACAGCCATTACTGTGTCGGCGGCCAGCACCCTGCTGCCGGAATCACTGTCCAAGCCGCCCGTACAAATCGCCGCCACCGACACCTTGGCTCCGGTGGCAAGTTCCGCTTAGTCACAAGGTGAGTGTCAATAAAATATCAGTTTGTATCTGTTTCACAGTGTAGTATATTAGTGAAAATGGTTGCATCTTTAGCATAGCGAAGTATTTATTAATATTTGTTTTTTTTTTTTAGAGAACAGATATAAATTTTCTAAATTTGTATATGAAATATTTTAGGAGATAGTTAATTGAGTAGTTAAAAGCAAGCTGAAAAGCATTTTTCTTATGTCTATACAACTAAAAATGCTATTAAATTAAGAATCACTTGAGCTAAGAGAGTCTATTTGCTGGAAGGTGTTCATTTTCTGAGAAAGTTCATTT
Source organism: Drosophila tsacasi (assembly GCA_018904565.1). Lineage (NCBI taxonomy): Eukaryota > Metazoa > Arthropoda > Insecta > Diptera > Drosophilidae > Drosophila > Drosophila tsacasi. Next base: position 14,959 of record JAEIHY010005135.1, read on the forward strand.
ACTAGAAAGAATTAATAATCTTGAAAAAGTTTACTTGCTTCATAGAATTCGTTTGCTGGTAGAGTTCATGACACTTCCATGTAGATCAAACTTTCTGGTTTATTAAAACCAACTTGCGTTATCTCATCACACTAAAGAAAAACATGTTCAAGCCGACGCTTTATCAGAGTTCATTTTAATGATAAAGGAGTGACCTGTTGAGGTAGTTCATTTTCTATCATGGTTCATTTTGTTAAAGAATCCAACCACACAGATCAATCTTTCTTGTAGATTATACCCACTACCAAAACCTCTTCTAAATAATTTAGAATATAAAAAAGTTGCTCAGTGTTTTTAATCAGAGTTAATTTTATGATTATTTTATTAATTTTCAAAAAGAGCTCCATTACTGAGAGAATTTATTTCAGACAAGGTTCATTTTAATACGAGTTCCTTTGCTTATGGAGTTCATTCAAAATACTGTTCATTTGTTTAAATAATTCATTTTCTAAGAGAATTCATTTACCAAAAAAGAGTTCATGTGAGAGTTCAAGTCACATTCGGAACAAACTTTCTTGATTTTTTATGGCCAACTTCAGTGACCTCTTCTAACTATTAAACTTGGCTCGGTTCAGTGCTACTCTGCCAGTTCTTATTCCCACTTCCCTTATGAGTTGTTTATATGTACGTATAATTTTTCTTTTTGGCGCATTTCCCACACTTGATGGGATTGAGTCTCAAATTATACAAATTACATTTCGTGTTTTGCGTTTTCTTGCCCCGTTTTTTTTTTGTTTTCTTCTGTTTTTCTTATTTCTGTTTTTGTTGTTATTTCCCTACACATTTTCCCCCGACTTTTTGGCTTTTCTCAAGTAGTCATTATACCAGAAATAATGTATCTTCCTCAACGTACTCGCCTTGCCCGCTCTCGCTCTCTCTCTCTCTCTCTCTCTCTCGCTATTTCCCTCTCTGTTGCTCTTCGGCGGCCCGATGCTCGTCTCTCGACGCTCGGCGTTCGTCACTTGACTCGGCAGCGGTCGTGGTCGGTCATTCATACGACGCTTTGCCTTTATTTTCGCCGTTATAGGCAGCAGCAGCAACACAGCAACAACAACTATATTGTACACTTGCTTTTGACTTTTTCGCTGTGTTTTCTGTTTCTCTTCTTCTTTTTTTTTTATTTTGTTTCGTCCGTTTCGTGGCTTTTTTCTGTTTTGGTTGGCCTTTTAATGAACATCGGGCCGAGTAGAGAGTCATTACATCATTTTGTATTTTCACCCATAGAAAGACGCGGAATAACATTTTCATTCATTCTGGTGCACAGCGAAAAAATAGGGGTTTATTTTGTATTTGATCTTTTATAATAGTTACTGAATAAAGGTTACAAAGAGACTTGAGAGAAATTTTGAAAAAAGCTTCATAGCTTGGTAAATTATTATTAAATCCTAGTTTTCATAGTTTTTAATATTTAAACAAACTTTCTCAAAGTCTATTAAAGGGCTACTCTGACTTTAAATTTAGTTCAGATTCTTGATTTGTTAAAATTTTGACTCAATACAGAGCAATGTGATCCAATATACCTTAATCAGAGTTCATTGATTGAAGTAGAGGCCAAGGGAATTCATTTGCTAAGAGTTTATTTCATGAGGGTTCATTTTCAAAGAGTATTCATTCTCTGAGAGTGTTCATTTGTTAGAAGTGTTTATTTGCTGAAATCAATCAGAGTTTATTTGCCGAGATAGAGCTGAAGGAATTCATTTGTTAAGGTTTCCTTTTCGGAAAGTGTTCATTTTCTGAAAGAATTGATTTTCAGAGTGAATTAATTTCCTGAGAGTGTTCTGAGTGTTCATTATCTAAGAGGTTTAATTTTCTGAGAGAGTTAATTCGCTGAGCGAATTTATGCCACATAAAGTTCAAACTTTATTTTATCCCAGTTAAAAAATTATTCAAATAATCCAAAAAAGACCCCCGTAGAATAATACAAACTTCTCTCCGTGTATCTTTTACAGCGTTTCTTTGGCTGTGCGGAACGCAAATGTATCTTGTGGCGCCGCTGGAGAATCTACAAAACACGGACAACAACAACAACGGCAACGGCAACTGAGGTGATGCGGTGCAGCGCACCTGTAGAGGAAGCAGCAGCAGAAGGCAGCAAGAAAGAAGTTTTCCAACCTCGCTCCCGAAGAAAAGTGCAATTTAAGTAATCAGTAAACAAGAAACTAAGCCTTAGAACTAACCCGAAATAGCCTCATATAGACAAGCAATATCTACACTTGATACACGTTTACAAAGCTCTGGGGAAACAGCAACAGCAACAAGCAGAACATCAAGAACAGCATTTTTGCATGTGCAAATATTTGCAATCGAATTAGTACGCGTCTAAATAAATAAGTAAATAAACCGGGCAGCGTTAAAAAAAGTGCCAGCCAAACAAAATTCATGAAATAAATACAACAAAAAAATAATCGAGAGAGGAGCGCGGCGGGGCGCGGGGCGGAATTAATAATCAAAAGCAGTCGCGTCAAAAGCAGAAACAGCAAAGCGGCAACAACAAATTAATTATAAAAAATATATCAACAGAAAAATGTGTGCGTTAAAACCGCGATAAGGTCACACACATAAGCACTCTGGCTTTTGATGGACACTGAAAGATCTTTGCTTTTTATTTGGGGAAAGTCCAAGTAGAAAAAAAAGAAAATAAAACCAAAACGTAGCAAAAATTATTTTCAAGTCAAGCGCGAGCGATAGTAAAACCACTTTTTTTTTATTTTTTTAGAAACCCAAAACAACAAACTGATAGGAAAAGCGAAATCGCATCAGGAATATTTGATTACTTCGGTGCGGAAAAACCCCCGACGAAGAAAAAGAAGTGTGAAAATTCGGTGGTGGCGTCGCGGTACTCTCTCGGTTGGTTAGGATAGGATTGGGCTTGGGACAGTAGTGCTGTGCTGTGGCAACCCACACAGATACACAGATACACTCGATACAGACACACTCGCACCGGGGCGATAAAATTTTAACGATTTTGCGCCGTTTTGAGCGAGCGTGTCAAGCATAAAGATACAAAACAATACTCGGCAAGGCGAAAAATAAAACAAACAAAAACAGAAACAGAAACCGAATAATAACAAAAACACACACACACAGCACACACATGCGTATATTTATACATATATCTTGTAGATACTTTTTCGTATTAGTTGTTTAAGCGAGTTACGTTTAATTGCAGCACGAACTTTGTACATAAATTTCAAATCGAAGCCTCAACCAGAAGGGCAGCAAACAAAGATAGCAGAAAACTGAAAAATGAAAAGCAGAAAAACAGAAAAGCAGAAAAACTGAAAAGCAGATAAAACTGTCAAAAAAACAGCACCCAGCCAAGATACATTTTAATTTTTTAGAGCTTCGACCAAAAGAAATACTATATGGACATATTATTGATGATGATATACTCCCTATCTCCTATATACTTACGATATTCGTAGCCAAGGCTCTAGGTTCTTCGTACAATTATCCAATTTCTATATATACCTAATATATATTTTTTTGTTTTTGTTATTTATACCTTAAACCGCATCTGTACATATTTTTTAAGCAAAGAGTGTAAAGATTTTTGTATAAAGGGGGAGAACGTGTAAAACCACACTAAATTGTATGAGTTTCTCGAGGGATATAATAGCCGGGCCCTGGGCATTGGAGGTAAATCCACCCCGTGTCTCTATGTCTATATATGCGATTGCAACCCCCTGAATCCGTGGCATCCCCTGTGATCGTGCTACAAATTAACATAATTTCCAGGCAATCTAACAAATTGAAGAACGCAGAACGCAGACCCGGCTATGTCCCATTATTTTTCGGCTCGACTCTCCTGATTGTTGTATATTTATTTATTCCTATTATCTATATATAATATATATATATTTCTAGTTGTAAAGATCGCTCGAGATATTGTACTGTTCGGAAACCTTAACTTAAACGAAAACTAAAACTGAAACTAAAACTAAAACTAAAACCTATTGAATACTTAAATATAAAGCATATTATTATGTGTTTAGAAATCTGATTGTACGCACGTCTTGTATGTAATATTGTTAGACAACACACACACACACCACCCTCGAAATGTAATCCAAAACACACACACACACACTAAGTTAAATTAGCTGATTTTCGACAAACAATAAAAACATGAAAATGGAAAGGAACAACACCCTGTATAACGAATGCGACTGTCTTGTGGCTTTTTATTTTTATGGCCCTGTGCGGGATAAATCAGAACGCGCGTCGTCGGCGTCGACAGAAGGTGTCGCCCCATCCCGAAGGAAGTCGGCTCGAGTTACCATCCGCAGACCCATCCTTCCATCCTTCCACTCTTCTGCTCTGGTGCCCACAAATCACCGATTGTCTTGCAACCCCGCTTTTAGCCCCCGAGTTGTACTTGTTGGCACTGCGGATTTCAACGCTTTTCATGGCCCGTGCCACAAGTATCCGACTGAGTGGGAGTGGGAGTGGGACAAGGAGTGGGAGGCGGTGGGCGAGCACTTGCCGGAAACATATGGCAGCACGCTAAAACCAGAGCCTTTGTCGCCGCTCCTGATGACGCCTGCACTGGGAACTATTTAGGTACAAATATTTGTACTAATTATTTAAAAAGATATGTAACAAAAATAGGTAAGTTGGTAGGTAAGTGGTAAGGGAGTTCGTAAGGTGACCATTAATGTGACAAGGAACCATGGTTTTTCACTAAAAAATTGAATCATTCATTACTTAGAAAGATTTTGCATTACAAGAGAAGTATTAGTTCCAAAGCCTTTGTTAAAGTCTAATAAAGTCAGTTTTTTTTTAACCTAAATTTATTAATTTAGTGGATATTAAATCAACCAAAAAACCATATTAACAAGGTAAGATAAAAGTGACGATTTCTAGTTAAGAATAAAAACCTTCGACTTTATATACATTTTCTTGACAAATAATTACGCAAAAATTAATTACAAATAATTTGTTAAGTAGTTTTAAATACTTCAAGCTGCTTTCACAAAACTCTTTAATTATAAGAGTTAAATTTGTATCGTTAAGATACGATTACGACTTGTAAAAGTATGTTTCACCTTTTCTTAAAGCCTTCGAAACTGATTCGAATTTTTCCAACAAAATCTTATTTTATATTCTTCTTTGATGTGCAATTTGATTAGTGACGATATATAACGTCACTATGTGGATTATTTAGGTGGTTATTTATTAATAAAATGATTTTTCAACTCAATAGTTTAATATTTTTCCAATAACATTGTTTTTCTTTAAAAAATAAATAATTTTAATCAATTATAAATAATAAAGTTTCCAATAAAAATGAATATGGTAATAGGTTAAAGTGGTGAGGCTCTCTCTTGACCCTCTAATTAGAGCTATGCTCCATTTTGGACAATGTGGTAATACCATATATATAAAAAATCTTTAATTTCGTTAAACTTCTTAAACAGGCTAAGTAAAAATGGACTCATAACACAATTATGGTTCACAAAAACTGAAAAATAAATGGAAAATCAATACTTAATTCAATATTTAAATCCTATTTATTAGTTTTTATGAGCTCATCAGCTTACGAGATTTGTTATTCCAATAAAAGAGATGTTTTTACATAGCCTATTAGTGTTAATTCCATTTATTATGGGAACATATATCCCTCAGTGAAACAGTGACTGTAAAATCCAATTTTCTTTCCGTGTGGCAGCTTGTCTTCCTCCACAAAGCCGCAGAGCCTTGCCACAGTCGCTTCCACATACCGGGACACGTGCCAGTGTGCCACCCAACAAAACACCCACCCAACCACCCAACAATCATCCCACCCACCCATTCATTCATCCATTCATTTTCCATGCGGACGGATGGCGTAACCTTCTGCAAGGGCGATTGCCGCCGAAGCCAAGCCAAGCCAAGCGCACGAGGACGTGCACAAGGACGAAGACGAAGCGAAGGAAGCTTCAGCCTGAGCGGCAGTAGCTTTCGGTAGCTAGGAGTTTTTTTTATGGTCATGTATGACGTGCATCAGCTAACGATAGTCGTGTTTTTGGCTTAGAGATGGGAGTTAACTTATAAGATAGAAAAATGTATCTTTTGGGGTTTAGAAAGATGTTTAAAGGATTTAAACTGAAATTTGTTAAGGAATTAAGTGTGATATCAAATTATTAAATGGTTATATTGAGCAAAGTTGGAAAATAAATCAATTTTGGATATTAAGAACGATATATCAATCTTTAATTTTAATATTTTTAAAACTCTTTATAGGTAGATGTGATTCCAGGTACTTTAAACTATAAAAATCTTGTTTATTTATTCCAGAAATATTAATAACTAAACAAAGTTAAGAAACCATTGAAATTTCCTATGGTAACATCAACTATCGGCTAATAATAAAGATGTTTTTCGAACTCTTTAAGAGTAAATGTTACTCAAGGGACTTTAAACAAGAATACTTTATTTTATTTATTATATAATTACTCATAAATATTCAAAATACCCCGAGTTCTTTTGTGAAAACCCTCTTTTATAATTTCCTACCAGTCACGCCCCCACTCCCACGTGTCACGCGCCCACCTCTAGCCGAACAACTTGTTGTTTTATTTGCTTGTCGTACTTTTATTAAAAACGAACGCTACTTAATCAGCAGCAAAATGTCGCACTTTACTGCGCACCCCCGCCAGCTTGACAGCGCAAGGGGGCTGCGGTGGTTGGCGAGGAGGGAAAATGGGGTGCGAGCTGATGGGTGGGAGAGAGGGAGGGAGGCAGCAGGGGTAAGGAGCTGGCTGAGCAGACGCCGTTTGACTTTTCGCTGTCGTTTGCAAAAACAGACTTATCAGCTTTGCTTTGCTTTGAAAGCTTGCCAGAGAGCCAAGTCGCCTTGTCTCGCTCCATCCGGCCACCCGTTTGGCATGTGCCGCACCGCCGCCACCCCCCTCCTCCATTAACCCATCTCCCCCCATCCCCCCGCAAGGCCACCGCCTCGCAGCTGATAAATAGCATTTAAGTATTAGTTGTTGCTATAAAAGTCCGCTGCCGCTGCGGCGGGAACGTGCCCAGCTTTTGCGATTCGCGATTGGTAAATTGGGTAATTGAAAACACTTAATGCTTATGATTTATTATTTGTGTGGTTTCTATTGCGACTGCCGGGAGCTGATGTAACCCATTCAGTGGAACGATATTGGGCCAGGTAATGAGCAGGTGAGCTATATTAAATACTGAAAGGTAACCAGAGAGTTCCTCTGAATTATTATATTTAAATTTCAAGGGATTTAGAGGATGTTTTGTGTGTTTCGGATTATATTTAATTGTATTTACTTTGAAATATATTTGCTAAATGATTTAGGAGAATGTTTAAGGTTATTTAGAGTAATAGAGAGTAGAGTAGTAGAGTAGAATAGAGTAATAGAGTGAATCCACAGTAGTTTTGGATAAATAGTGTTCATTTGTACAAATACTGTTCATTTGGGTTAACACATTCACTTTACTCACTGTTTATTTCTCGTTTTCTCAATTGGTCATTCATTCATCCTCTCTTTCAGTTGTTCATTGTCCAAATTGTTAAATTTTTGTTTGTTGTATTGCTTAGTTTCTCAATTATTCACTAAGTTGCTTAATTGTTCACTGTTCATTGCCAAATTTTTCTTTATTTTCTTTTTATTGCTTACTTGCTTAGTTGTTCCAATTTGTCCAATTTGTTTAAATTTTCGATTTTTATTGCTTAGTTGCTTAATTCACTGTCCATTACTAAGTTGCTTAATGGTTCACTGTTCATTGCTCAATGGATGATATGTTCACTATTCATAAACTTATCTGGCCTGGTGGTTTCCCAACCCTTTAAAATGAGAGAACAATGATCGCAGGAGTGTAAATGAACAAATATACAAGTACAAAAAGACTAACATTGAACAACTGAGGAATGAGCAAAAGATTAAAATTGAATAACTTAAAAAAAAAAAGCAAGTGAAACTAGTGAGAGGAATATAAATGAGAAAAATCGTACAACTAAGCTAGTAAGAAATAAAGAGTATAAAAATAGCTCAACAATCGAAAAAAGGGAAGGAGAGCAAAAATTAACAGCAGAACGAAAATTTAAACAATTTAGAATATTAACAAAAATCAACAAGTGAGCAACAATGAACAACAGAACAGAAATAAGTTACATTGAACAACTTAACAAAAAGAAAAACATATGAACCATGAAAGGAAAAATTAACAACTCAACAATAAGAAAGGAGGAGAGATATATAAGTTTCAGAAATAGGCAAAAGAGCCAAAATAACAGAAAAAGAACCAGAACGAAGAATAATTAACAACAAAACATAACAACATAAATAAACATATCATATTATTGTATATATTATATATTATATTATAAATATAGGTATATAAAACAATGCCTATACAATCTCTCTCTTGAAAAAATCACTTGAAAAATATGACAGTTTTACAGAAAAACTCCAGAGTCAAGAGTAAACATTTACGTATCCCAAGTGCCCTTAACAGAATCTTTGATGTTAAGAGCTTTTAATAAAATACACGAAATATCTATGGCAACCAGAAGTGAGCTAAGGTTGATATAAATATATAGTATTACACGAATTGCGGAGTATATTTTACTTTGAGACAGCTTGAGTAATTTTTCCTACGTTCTGCTGTTGATTTTATAAATAAATAAAATGCCAATGGATCTACCATTTGTTTATTTATTTATTGTTGTTTTGTTATATTGTTTCATGTTGCTGTAGATTAGTAACTCTTACAATAAAGATTTTGTATTGAAATATGATATAAATACAAAAATAACATGAATGTAGTAGTTGCCTGCTGAAAATTCATATTCCTGCAAATCATTGCAATAAATATAATAAATAATAAGAATATTTAATAAATATATATTGATACTTTCCCTTAACATTCCATAAACAAAAGCTTAATTCTTGCACAACCTTTGTACTGTTATTAAAAATCAATTAATCAAATGCCCATCGCCCATGGCAAGTGTTAAACTCTGATAAATATTTGTATACTGATATCTGTATAGATATCTCAATATATATTCACCACCAGAAATGTTGACGAATGTGGCGGTAAACAGCTAATGCCCAAAACAATTCTGTTGTTTTCAGTGGGTATTGTTTGTCCCCAAACAAAGATTGGAATAACGACTTTTTGCACCTTTCAGAAACCGAATAACCACCACCTATTTTTGCACCTCAAAGCAGCAACAATTTCAATAGATTGCTCAACCGAATGCAAAAACTTTCCGAGAGAGACTGTCGCCAATATAAATATGCTAATTAATCACGTGTTTCATAGCTTACTTACGCTGCTCTCTTACGTAATGGCTATCAGTGTGTTTGCCGTGGCAATTTTCCTGACATTTTTGCAGCTCGTGCCGGCGATTTGTCGCGCAAAGTTATTAATGCTAATGGATTGCATCCATTATATGCATAAACAATTAGGCCACTAACTGGGTACACCTCAGTAGGGCCACCGAAACGATCTGCATAACTGTTTTCCAGACTAAATTCTTCATATTTTGGATTGATGAATCAATTTAGTTAATTAAAGACATTTACGTTTACTTGGGAAACATCAAGGAAAATTCCATTTAAATTTTAAAGTATTTAAATTGGAAGTAAGAGTCATTTAAAGGGGATATTACAGTTTCACAATTTGTAAATATTTGCATTCAGTTTTTCATATTCGTCTTAAAGTTCTCAATTGCTAGACAAGTTGTTATTAAGATAAACAAGTAAAGTTCTTTACTTTTCAGTTTGCAGTAAAATATTTACTTCATTGTAAGAGTATAAGTTTTGAAAGCAAGGAAAGAATATCTAGAAATGATAAGAAAGCAATAGTATAAAAACTTTCTTTACTTACTCCGAATTGGGTTTGATTTTTAAATGTCCGGTGAAGTTTAAGATTGCTTGTGCAATATGTATTTTACTTTAGCAAATGCCCTTCAATTTACAGTCTTAGTTCAAGATCCCTTACTATCCAAGTGCTTCCTTTCGGTTCTCTTTAATTATAAATTTCCGCGTCACAACTAAAATATGAAACTAATTTGTCAGTAGCTTCAATTTGAGCAACAGTGTCCATTGTCAACGCAAACTGTTTAAGGAAAACACTACTTTGATTTTGTAACAAGAAGTCTTATGGAAGTCTTATGTTAAAATAACGATATAATCGAAAAAAATACGAAAATTGTTATTTAATTTTCTCTTACCGATTATATTATTTTTAATTTTCAAACAAAATCAATATAAATATGCCAATCTTAAACAAACTTCCCTATAGCAGCTATAATAAATATGTGTAGTTAAACAGACTTGGGTATGTATAACGATTAGGAAAGACCGATATTGTAAATCGATCATAAATATCGCAGCAAGATATCATATAGAAAATATTGTAAACTTTGATATACCTAAACTTTAAATATACAAATCTTTCGTATTTGTCGTAAAAATATTAATACTAAATATATGAATAGTATCGAAAAATAAACAAAACTGCAAAGTAAGTTTTCGATTATATTTATTAGTGAGGTATGTTAATCAGAATGTTGACTTATCGTTAACATATCGATCTCAGCAGCAAATATTAATACAATACGTGTATCGATGTCTTTTGACACCTCTAAAGAGTCTTTCTTAAGCTGTTATAAAGTAGTCGAGTTTTAAAGCCTTATTGCTTTTTCATAAACACCTAAGATATGAAATTTTGAACCGATTGTTTCTATTATTCTGTATTTTTAAGATATTGTATTATATGTAGTGCTTCGATTTTTGTAATACTGCCAATTATGTCAACTGCAAGTAATCTGGAACCTTCTTCTTCAAAGACTAAATGATTTTGTTAAATAGAACGAGCATCTTTGGGTAGATCTGGATCATATGGAGATGTTGGAATATTACTCTGTGTATAATAAACCTATATTATAGGTTTAACTTGCTACTAAGGGAGTAGGAAGCCACCATTACTTCAAAAGAACCTCAAGATTGTTAAACAATTCGTTGGCATTGTGCCAATATCGTTGGCCATAAATCACTTGCAATTAAGAACGTATTAGTTTTAGGGTTGCCATAAAACCCTGAATTGGCCGAATCTAATCGATTTTCCGCGAGATCGAAGCCCCCGATAAGGGGGAGCCGAAAATAAGAGCCTCCAACTTTGATACCCGCAACCGAGGGGTATATAATGCTCTTGTATAACCATTAAAATTAATGATGAGCAAAGGGAAGGCAGGCAGAAAGGGAGGGACAACGGACAGACGGACAACGGGCAGGCGGACAACGGACAGACGGACAACGGACAGCCAGACAGCTTACTATGGCCAACAGGGAGCAACAAAATGAGCGTTAACCAAGCGAATCCTCGGCACGTTTTGGAATTTACACGAGCGGTGTTTGTGAGAGGGGTCCGAGCGGGGGGCAAGGTGTGCTGTCCGTGACTGGAGGATAAATGGGGTTTTTTTGAAAAAGGGGGAGGGAGGAGGGTGCCGGTAACAGACGTTATGCGAAACACGCAAAGCGAATATTCGATTTCGTTGCAACGATGCTGAACGATGCTCGCCACAACCAACCCCTTCCGCCGCTGCCACTACGCCCTCCGCCCCTGCCACATGTAGCATGGCAATTTGCCATTTTGAACACAACAAAGCGTGGCGCAAGGGAAACGAGGCTGCAGGCAGGGGCGTCGCACAGGGTTGACTCTACCAGGGGGAGGGGGTAGAGTGAGGGGAAAGTGAGGGGTGCGCGGTGCCCGGTGCAGAGGGAACGCCGCACAGCCGAGGAGGAGCGAGGAGGCCGAACCGCAGTTTTGCGGCTTCATTGGATGCCAAAAGGCAGCCAAAGGTGGCTTTCGGCCTCGCTGGTTCGTTCTCGGCTCTCGAAAAATATTTCCAGAGTTTCAACGAGAGCTCTGCCACAAGCTTTGAACCGTCCGACAAAAGGGAAGGTTTGTTTCCCTCAAATAATAAAAATCTGCTCAGTTTACCTACAGTTTTTTGGGTTTAGAAAGGAATCCTGTAAAGTAATAGCTGGCAATAATTAAAAAGGCTAGAAACGAATTAAAGAGTTAAATAACTCATTAATGAATAGATAAGTATTTTCCTAAGGTCTTGATACAAATTCCATTCGAAACCCCATCATAATAACTCTTTTACATGGCTTGACAACATGAAATATCACATATTTTGTACAATAAAATGTTAAAACATTTGACAGGCATTTCGCCATTTTTCTTATAATAATTAAAATCCAATAATTGTTCGCGATTTTCCTTGGAATAATTAAAATTCTATAATTCTTTAATTACACAGACCAACCGAGAACCGCAACATACTTATCCAAAGGCTTTCGATAAGCTGAACTCGAATCCCAACTCAAAAAAGATTTTATAAGACTTTTAAGATATTTCTACCTAATGGTGGAAAGGAAAATTTGGTTTTTGGGTACATTTTTATAAATCTAAGCTTTTTAAAACATTAACACTTTTGTTGAAACCCCAGAATTATATTTTCTAACTTGAATTAGAATTAAATACTAATTAAAATTGAGTAAAGCACTTCTGAAGAAGAAAATCACCATCTTCCCATCTGAATATCTAACTATATATATTGATTACTGCAATGCAATAAATTGGTTCTTTAGAACTGCAAAAAGAGAATTATACATTGATTAATAAGAAGAAATAACTGAATTTAAGGAAAAGATTGATAATTTGAGAATGTTCTTACTTAGAGATAACATTAAGTACTACAGAAGTGTTTGAAAATTCCCAAAATGATAACTAGAAATTTTTCAAATGAGAATCTATTACCTCCCATTAATTTTTTAATTTTTCTGTGTGCATTTGATGAGTCCGGCATCGTGGACGAATGTTTAATACATATAATATATTAAGTAACGGCCCTCCAAAAAAATTGACTGTTCGACCTATGGAAAACGCTGATTTAATTAAATACTATATATCTACAAACAAATTGTTAGCAGATTTTGTCATGGTTTTAATGGCATTTCTTACCTTTAATATTAGCGATACTTTCACTACAAGATTGCACTACTTCTGCTAGATGCAATTGGGAATTACAGTGCAATGCAAGCTGTGAGTGAGCCATTGTGTGCTTTGAAATCCCTTAAAAAAGCCTAAAAAACTATTTGTATGGATTTTGAGTAATTTTAAACCTAATTAATAATATGATCTTCAGTTAAATTTAATAAGTTTACAAACTTAAAAACCTCTTTTTTCATATCTTTAAAATGCTTTGAATGTAATATATATTTTTATGTTTCTGCGCTAATTTTCCTTCGGAATAAGGTTAAACATACATTTTATCTCACTTTGGAGATTCAAATTTTATTCAAACAACTAAAACTCTGCATCTATATATAAAATGCGTCTATATATCAAATATTTTAAGAAATGAAAAACTGCTTTTGGCAAACTACAAATTTCCATTGAAACAAACAAGTTTTTCCAACCAAAAAAGTTTTGCAGACTGCAAGTCTGCAAGACTTTTGAAAAAGTTCTGCTTAGATCTTGCATCCTTTTCATGTTGTACAAATCACAACCTTTTCGTAATGAGATAATACAGTTTGACAGGTCTGTCGTCGAATTCTAAATTCTGAGGTGATGATGGGCAGCGAGATGGAGGTAAACGGAAAGGTGTTTCAATCAGAGCTCGTTATTTGTGAATGTATCTTGTGCAAGTATATGTGTGTGTGTGTCGCTTTATCTGTATCTGTCAGTTTGTGTGGGAGCGTGCACCTGTTACGGCTGCTGCTTATGCCTCCACTTCCTCGGATTGTGTTTCCTCTTTTTCCCCATATTCGTTGAACTTTGCCTTCCGTGAGGAACTTCGGCTTTTAACCGTCGGGTTTGCTTTTTATTTTGTATTTTTCAGGCACTTTTGTTGGTTAGCAGAGCCGCGGATGCTGGGGCAGGGCGTAGCTCACATAAAGGTTATATTGCCGCTGCAGGGGAATTCGAGTTAATCGAATAATAGGCACACACACAATCTGAAAGATGCAGATACATACAGTGAGGGCTTTGGAAAGGGGAGGTTTTAGTATAAGAATATTATTATTATAGTACAATTAATACTTCTAAAGTAAAACCTTGCCTTCTCAGAGCCTTTTACTGTAAAAATAATAATAATAATAATCTCTCTATTATATATACAAGTTTTCTGCAGCTTCAGCCGTGTAAACATTTTATATTTATAATAAGAGAGGGAGAGAGAAACATTAATAATATATACATATAAATAAATATCCATTAATATTTTCTAGGTTCATTCTTAGATTTTCCTTAAATTGTTATAGAATTCTGTACCTTGTTCAGTTTATTTTAAGTAGATTTCACTGTATTTATGTATCTGCAGCCCCTCGGAGGTCGGAGTCATGACCAATTGGCGTGTTTTTCCATACAAAATTGAGGGAATGGAAGTTGATATGAACCTCGTTGCGCCTCTGTTCCACACGCTCATCGCCTCGTCTTCTTTGGCGCTCTGTTATTGCTGTTTTTTATTACCTCTTTTGCTCCTCCGCCTCGTCAAAAATGATGTGCACTCATTTGTGAAGTGCGCGGCGTTTCTCTGATTCTCCGATTCTCTTTTTCGAACGATTCTCCGAGTCCCCCCACGTCTTCTCCGAGTTCCCGTCTTCTCCAGAGAGTTCTTGGTGCGTGAGAAAATCGGATGGATCTGAGAGATACTTGTGTATCTGTAGATGTAACTATAAGCAAAGGGGGATTTAGAGGGGCTTTTGGAAGTAACAATATTAGGGGAACTTTATTACTATATAGATTTTTCTTACTTTATTCAAAAAGATGTATGGAATATAGTTTTTATAATGAAAATCAAATTTTTTATGTACGAAAGACATCTACTAAGGGTTAATATCGTTCAAAAGTCGAATGTTTTCGTATAATTCAGCTTAATTTTAATAAAAAAAAACTGTTTACTATCAAGAAAATCTATATAATTATTGATTTTACTTACTTTATTCAAAAATATGAATAGAACGTAGATTTTATAATGGAAATCTTATTTGTTGTGCAACTGAGACGTTTGCTAAGGGTTAATATCGTTCAAAAGTATAATGTTTTCGTATACATAAGCGTAATTTCAATAAAAAACCCTTTAGTATCAAAAAATTCTATATAATTATTAATCTCTTATCTTGACTTTTCATAACTTCTTTTTCCCAGATCCCCCTTTTGAAAATTCCCCTGCCACCCCTGGCTTTTTTCTGGCGCAGCTCAAGTGGCGGTGCTACTTGAAAGCAACTCTCCGAGTTCCTCAAATTCACTTCTAATTGATTCAAAATTGCTCTCAATTGCAGCCAAGCTCCCCGGCAAAAGATGCAGCAAGCCGCAGCCTTCGATCGGCGGACCAATTTTATCAATTTTATGTCGGTACAAAAGTCTGTGCATTAATTGCATGCCGATTTCCAAGTCTGAAACAATTGTAACATTTGAATTCTGGATTCCCCCCTAAGGCTATTAAGTCAATCTTGCAATTGAAACCTCAAGTTCATTAGTGCCATGAATTAGTTATGACTTTTGATTTATGCAAAGTGCAGCAGTGTGTAGTCTCTGATTAAAAGCTGTCAATGGCACAACTATGCCCAAAAGGCACATAAATGTTTAATTTTCTTTGGTTGGGAATTTATTAAAGGTGGTTTTTATGCATAAAATGGAGATTTTGAAGGAGGTTTAGTTATACTTTTTGCATATATTTAATTTATAAATCAATTTCATGGATTTGTTGAATGTGTCACCTTTCAGATGTGAGAGCATTTCTTATAATTTAGCTCTTTATAACATTTAATGGCTTTGTGTTTGTAAAATTGCTTGCAGATTTCCTTTATTTGTAATATTTATTTTATTGAATAATACGTAGAGAAAGCCTTCAAATTGGGTTTTATTTTCAACAGTACTCTGAGCTGAAGTGATCTTATAAACACAGATATTGGATATATGTATGTATGGTTTGTTAAATTCCTTTTATTTTAATGTTTAATTTTGTTTGTTAACGAAATTATGATACAAAGCTTTCTCTGTGCAGAATTTGATGATTTGGAGAAGGTTCAGTCATACATTAAGCATATGAACATTTGTTTTTAAATAAATTTCATGGATTAAGTAATAGTTGAAAATGTCACGTGTCAAAATTGAAAGCATTTGTTAATGGTTAAAATGTGTGTAAAATTAAATTGCTTGCCGTTTTCAACACTTTTGTGGTTTTCTTTTCCTCATTTTTAGCAATTTGTAAGGGATGTAGGTTGAAATTGAAGTAAAAAGCTGTTTATTTTTATACGTTTACAAGTTTTAGTTAAAATACAAGTTAAAAGATGTTTAATATTGTCCTAAAATGGCTTTGACAGCACGTTTTCCTTGTAACCAACAAGAGAAGGTTAGTTTTCAGCAAAACATATTTTACTAACATGTTTTTACCATATTTTTAAATGGAAAACCCAATGAAATGCATTTTTTTAAATGTTTAAATATTTATGGTTAAAAATGTATTTTACCATATTTTTTAAAAATGTGTAATTGTTAATTGTTTAAAACTATATTCTTTGAATGTTTTGTTTATGCTTGTACCTGATAGGAATTTAAAATATTCTTTGTGCTTGAGGTCAAGTTTTTAATGGTTCCCTGATACATTTACATATTTTAATATAAAAACCTCACTGCAACACTTGGAAAGACTTTTGCTGATTTACTGACAAATGTTTCACGAAAAAGTTCCACACAATCCCTGATAAAAATAACATGATTAAATAATACAATGACTGCATTCCATGAATTTCATTATTTGTTGCTATTGTAATGATTCACCGTTAAAATATTCGTGTCGCGCCTCCATTTTGCATTTTCCCAACCCCTCTTTTTTTGGCGCGGCCGCAACCCTTCGCCAATGAGCTATAAATTAAAATTCGAAATATTTATCGCTGTGGCGTGGCTTAGTCTGAGCTTCGTTGTTATTTATTTTATTTTTTTATTTTTTGTTAAACATCTCAAATGAATAACATTCATTTTGCAATTTAGCCACAAAGCATAACACGAAAATAAGTTTCGGTTTCGGTCGAAATTCCAGAGCGTCTCGGACAAGCGATAAATTCGTATGAACAAATTGAAAGCGATGTGCTGTTCTCAGTTCTTTGTTTTTATTGCATTGTATTATGTTTTTGTTTTGTTGTGTGTTTTTTTTTTGCTCGTTGCCGTGTTTCATTTCATGACTGACTGGCTGACAGCAATTTTAAATTGCAGAGCGCGCCAAAAATGGAGCACAGTCGCCTTGCCGCTGTTGTTGTTGTTGTCGCTGGCTTATGCTTTTTCTGTTTTTTAATACTTTTTACAAGAGGGGTAGCATAATTTTGAACAGTATTTTGTAACAATGTAATAGGAAAAAAATGCCATTTTCTACCAAGTATAACGAATATAAGCAAAGACGAATAGCTGTTATAAACTATATTTCATTTTTTCGCGTGTCCCTTTGTCCGCAAATATTTCTTTGTACTTTAGCTAGAACAATAAGTGATATATCTTGAAAATTAATTAAATATACTATATCTAGGATTTTTTTTATAAGTTGGAAGGATCATTTTCATTAGATATGATTTTGTCATTATTGATTTTTGTAGTTGCTTAATCGATTGTAACATTTGAAGTACTTTTTGTTATACATTTAGCAAAGTTTTGCAATAAAAATCCTGACAAATATCTAAAATTGTAGTAATATATTCCATTTCGAACAATATCTAATCTTTTATAAGAAAAATAGACCATTTGAGAATGTTCTTTGAGTTTCGAAGATGTGCAAATATCTCAATACCACAGCTATACACTGTGTTAAAAAGATGATTTAGCGAATCCTTTAATATTAGAAATATCAATTTACAGGTTTAAAATATAATATTATACATATTTTAATTATTAGAAAGCGGATATTTCTCGTATTACACATTAAAACCAAAGCATTCTTCTTATCCACGTGGGAAGCTGTGCTCTCGACAAAGAAATCTTAGCCTTAGGTTCGTATTTCTACATATAAAAAGCAGTCTATTTAAGATCCAAAGCTATAAATTATGTATACTTATTTCCTGTGTGATTCTGATAAGATTAATCCATTCATAGTGCATGCAAACAAATGTACATAAATACATTCACATCTACATACATCTGTTAGAGTATTCCAAGGTTCGGTGTCCGTTGTTGGCCTTCCTTGTCTTCTGTTTTTATTTGATTTTTCACAGCTCAAGGTTTTGCTTTTGGCAAGAACAACAACAGCAAAAACAGTTGCCGGTGTTGCTCTCGCTCTCACTCACACCCGCATTCAGACATTTTATTTTGTTCGCTGCCAGCAGAGCAGTTGGCGTCGCTGTCTGCGCCATTTGTCATGTGTCGCTTTGTTGCTTTTCTATATTTTACAGCTGGTTGTTTTTCTTGTTGTTGTTGTTGTTGAAGTTTTTGTAGCTGCTGCCGTTTGCTGTTTGGGCGTTAATGCTGTCCACCCATTCCGGCCCTTTTCCGCTCTTGCCTCATCCACCTCCTTTGGTTTCTAGCTCCCATTCATCAGCCGTTGCTTTGCTATTTCTTTTGCTTTCCTCAGCAGAGTTCCTTTGCTTAGAAGAGAGGGTTTACACGGAGTGGGACGTTTAGGGTTTATAGTTTATGTGTTACTAATAATTATTAACAAATTTTAACCTATTAATTAATATGGTTAATCGTTAATCGCCAATTAAATAAAAGTTTTTCTTATAAATTTTCCAATTATGATAATTTCTCTTAAGCTTTCAGTTATTTGAGATCGCATAAACGTGGCAAAGCTAGCAGCAGCAAAACTTTTTCTCACTCTCTCTCTGCACTACTGCTCGCCTCACTCTCCCGTGCTCTCATTCTTTGGGTGATGCTCTCCTCTTCTCCACCTCTCCACCTCAGTCTGTGGAGCTCGCCAGGTCTCCTTGGCAATTTTCTAGCTTTTTTCAGTCGCCAGCAGTTCGTTGGCTGTTTGAGTGGGTGGTGGGGGGCTGAGGGGGTGGCGCTGCTGCTCTGCCGTAGCCCGTGTACACTGTAGGTGTGTGCCTGCGCTGGTGTACGTGTCTGCGCTGGTGTGCGTAATCAGCCAACGGCTTCGCTTTATTTGGCATTTCATTTATTTTTTCATTTTCCTCTCCATTCTCCATTCTCCACTCCCCACACGCCACTCGCCGCTGCTGCTGCCACTCTCGTCTCGCCTCGTCCCTCTTGGGGCCACCACCACCTCATTGTTGGCAACTTTTTGCGCAGCGAAATTCCATTTTAAATTTCATGGAAAATCGTTTTAATTATATTCGTAAAGTTTCCTTTTCGCCAGCGCCTTTTATACCCTTGCAGGGTATTATAATTTTAGTCAGAAGTTTGCAACGCAGTGAAGG
>JAEIHY010005170.1:0-14023 GCA_018904565.1 Drosophila tsacasi
CCCGCAAAAGGTTTTCCCTTTTTTCCGGACTTTTCCTTTTGTTGTCTCTCAGATCTTTCACTTTCTTTGCAATTGTTTGGTTTGGAACGAGCTCAGTGGTTTTGAACTCGCTCGTCTTGCACTTCGCACTCAACGCTTGGCCGCGCACTCAGGCAGTCCCTCTGAAATGTGTGTTTGCTGTTTGCTCTTGTTTTTATTTAAATACTTTTATTTTTATTTGTATATATATATATTTTTTTAGGCACCGAAATGTAGGTAGTGTCTACTCGCGGTTTGCAACTCGTTTTTTTTATTTGAACTCGCGACCAGAAACCGAACCGCCTGTCTTGCACGCCAACGCTGTACTAAAAGAGTTTCGCGCTCGCTCGGCCATTAAATACCTGGCGACGACACCTGGCTCTAGTCTGGGGTCTCTCTGTGGGCCCCTCGGATGATGTCAGCGCACTAAGGAGAGCTGCGAGATACTCGTACAAAATCTTTGAGATACAAGATACCAAACGATACGCGATCTTGGTCGAAAGAGAAACTAACCAGAGCCGCTCTTCGGGCTAAAAAGTTTAATAAATGAATTTATTATGGCTTACAATGACCATACCTACACAGTCGGTCTTGAAGTCATTGTAATAAATATTGATTTATGGTGGTTAACTCGCTCAAAAAGGAGCTGCAAATTATAAATGTTAATAACAATTAAATGATTGCAAATGAAGTCATTGCATGTCCTGCACTGCACCCCTTTCAAAGGCCTTGTAAATATATACTGCATATTTCAAGGAAATATTTCATTATTTAACATTTAACTAAGGCAAATATTGTTGTATATTATTTTAAATTTATTTTAGAGACCAGGCAACCCTGCTCTGCGCTCTCTTCACAAAAGCGCTCTTGGAAACCGGCTTTGTTTACGTGCCTGGTTTGCTCTTTAACCGGCTTTTTTTCTACGAGAACGTAACGATATAACGTAACACTTCGAGTGTGTGCCATTGAACCAAACTTTATGGATCTTTGCTCTGAAGTTGGGTCTTATTAAAATTGGCATTAATTTTTTTTACAGGTGTCTCATGAGGCATTTATTGCCTTCAAGCAAGGTAAGGCAAGGCAAAAAAAAAAGGTGTCATTGATGCTCCTCTCTCGGTGAGCTAATGAAGCCATTAATTAGAACAGCACACACTTTCGATGCCTCAATGCTGAACGTTGCAACGTGGGACGGGCCCAATGCAGTCTAGACCGATTACTACCCTACCTACAGCACGCACATACCAGTTGGACCAGTGCACATGGATGGGGTTTGGGATTGGGCTGGGGATTGGATCGTATGGCTGCCCCCAGATGATATGCATGTCAAGTTCAGATGCGGCACTCGTAAGGTCTTGCCACGCACTCGGGCATGAAGATCGAACGCAGGCAGCAGCGAGATCTGGTCATGAGAGTCTGGAAACCGAACGAACGAACGAACGAGCTCGGTTAAAGCCCTTCGGTGGGTGGCTGCACAGAGAAAAATTATAAATAGAAATGGCCATTAATATTTGCGATTTTTAGATCATAAAGGAGTCTAAATTGCAAATTTTTAGTTACTTAAAAATAATTGCAGCAGTTCCTTTATGATTTAGTTATATTTTTTATTATATTTTTATTACTGTGCAGCCGAGGGGCTACTGCCGTCAGCCTGGTCTTAGCCATGGCTTTCGCTACACGCGCCACTTGACCCTCTCGGGGTCGGGCAGTTCAAAAACGTGTCTCTGGCTGCCGCATTCGCAATGCAATTGAAATTGGTTTTGGATTTGGAGCTGGAGTTGAAGCTGGAGTTGGAGTAGGAGCCGGAGTTGGACCTGGACCTGGGGTGGGCATTCGGTTGGTGAATTAGTTGCACTCTCGTTCGGTAGGAAGCATGGCCAACTGTTGTCACGCCGTTCTCGGCGCTCTCTATCTCCAGAGGGGTTTTGGTTGGTTTTTAGTTTTTATTTTTATTTTTTCTTTTGCTAACAAATTTTTGGACAAATCGCATTTGAAAGTTATGGCACGAGTTGTGGGCTGTCGTCGCGGGGCCAACAAATTGGATTTTGAAGTGTTATTTTTCCTTATTTCAGGGATTTTCAAGGATTTTTTCAGTGATTTATATTGAGGTTTTAATTTTTTTGTTATGTGAATAAATAAAATTTCACTTTTGAATATTAAAGACCTTGAATAAATATTTTTTGCAATTATTTCCATATATTTATTTAACTAAAAATTAATTGTATATAAAATTACCAAAGCCAAAGTTCAAATGCCAACGACTTTCCAAAAAATGAAACAACTATAAAACATTGGAACTTCACACATTAATGCATCAACTAATCGGCATCAAAATGGGCGTGACCCTATCTATCAGTCCATCATTGGATTCACCACGTGCCACACGCAGACATAATATAGAAATAAATTAAAATAAAAAATATACTTATAATAAAACAAAACAAAAAATATTCCACAAAAAATAAAGGCAAGCAAGTATTTTTGTGTGTTCACCTGGGTGCTTCCTCAAACAAATTGTAGTACGTGTTTTTGACAATCTTCCTGAATTTGACTAGACGGTGCATGCTTGACTAATTACCAAACAAAAACAAAAAAAAGGCTAAGACTTTGAGGAATTAAATATTTTAATACACTTTGTAGCTGTTTATAGTGATAACTTCCTTAAATTCTTCTCTGGAATAGATTAGTTTGTGCTTAATAATTATTTTCAATTAATATGGTTACAAGTTTTTCACTATTTTATTGAACATTATTATATTATTTTGATTATTTATTTATTTATTTTTATTATTTATTTATTTTGCCATTAAAAATATTACCTTAACTTATTCTTTATTGCATTATTTATTTTGAATTGTATCTTTTTAATTTTTCATCTTAAAATGTATTTCTTAGAGCCACTTATGTAGCTTGAGTCTTTAAATCACAATACCTTTTTTAGAAGGGCATCAGACACAGAAAATGTTTAATTAGCCGAAAAGCATGAAGAAGAGTTTTTTTTGTGGAGATTCGTATTTATATTTATATTTATGTATTTTGGCTTGTAGAGACACGCCCTGGTAATAGGCAAAGGTTCAGCTGTTGACGTTGGACTGCGGCTTCCGGTGCCGCCACTTAGGCAGGTGAGCCAGCTGTTTTCGAGGTGTTAACTCCGGGAAGTGCCTGAAAATACATTAATTGCAAATATTTTCCTTAGTTTTCCATTACATTAATTACAAATTTAACCTCAGTTTTCCATTAGCGAAAAGGGCTTGAAATATTTGTATAATCTTTGTTGAAAAACAAGTAAAGATATCTTCCGAAAGAGGTAGTACTTTTTTTTAATCTTTTTATAATTTTAGTAAACCATAATTTTTTTAGTAAACCATAAACTTAATTTTAAAAATAATAACTGAAACACTGCTCTGCTACACTCTGCAATATGAGATTATGTCAGCATACCGATGTCCGACAAGTGTTTGGAGTCTGGTGCGATTTTATGTTTGATTTACGTCTCAATTTGCATTTCCAAAGTTATGTACGTGCCCTTTTTGTCAAATAAATACAAACATAAAAAAAGGAGTAAAAATCGTGTATTTATGAGACATTTATGGTGGGAATATGTTTTGAATATTTAATTAGAGATTGGCTCTTTGGCCACGCGCTAGTTTTGGCCAATATGTGGAGTGTGGGCATAACCTCTGAGCTTATGGCTTTGGTTACAATGCAGGATCATTGTTTCTGCAGGGGTGTAAAATTAACGATGGCATTAAAAGATTGCATATGAAAGCCTTGAAATTTTAGGTAAATTAAGGTGTTTACTGATTAAGAAATTATAACTGAATATTAACTAATATTAAAAAAATTGTATATTATAAAGAAGTTAAATAGAAATAACTACTCAAAGCCTGCAACTTGGTTCCACAAAATTGAGTCATATATTGTGCTATGTTTCTGCCAAAAACTATTTGCCAAAAAATACATTTCGGCTTCGACTTGGCTTGGTACCTGGCTTGGCTCACGATTAGCCCCCGTAAACTCTGACCCCGGCCAATCAGTGTTCATCTCCCGTACCTGATGTGTGTGTGGCATGCCCCACAAACGAGCTAGCTTGGTTCCAGACTCCGTCCTCATGTTCCATGCTCACATGCTCTATAAGTAAATACTTAGCTGCACACATAACACTTTGCTGACCCAATTCAAGAGTCGAGAAGCGAGAGGCGAGAGTGCGCCTGGGCTCTGAACCTTTTAAAGAGCTATTACATGTTGCAGCCAAAAAGATTAAACGGTGCCCCAACAACAATAGCAAATGCCACAATCCCGAGCTTGGCTTAAAAATATTGCGTTGTCTCCGTTGGCTGACTGACAAGACAGAAGTCGACTCTTTGCAGATTGAAAAGAGCGCAGCGTGGAGATTATATAAGTTTAAGGTAAGGCTAAATTAGTTTTGGTATTTAATAGGGGCCCTAATACCATACCAAGGAATCATTTATATTTCCTTGATAAACAATATCATAATATATTTAAAACATGTATGCTATAAATGCCAAAAAATCTACAAACTATGCAGAATTGAAAGTGATTTCGAGTGCTTCCTTCCTGCGCCTCAAGATCAGATGTATCTCCACATTTTTTAGTGATCGCTTAATAAACTGTCCCGCCTGATATTTGATATTTCCTATGGACCAGAGCCTAAGACCATGCCAAAGGTGATGCGATAAAAATCTCCAAGCCTTATGGAAAATGGCTTTGTGATGCTACCAACAAGCGAGCAAGAAACGTCAAATAGTTTAGGCCATATAGAGCTAAACTAATTGGCTTCCTGGCCAACCGAAATGGCAAAGACCACATCTGCGGCTAAATAAACAATTTAATTATAAATAAATAATTAAATAAATGTCCCGACACGAACAGCCAATTTACATCGAATGTAAATGTTTTTGTTCTGTTCTAAAGTCGGTTCTGCCAAAGTCTATAAATAAAATTCATATAAATCATTCAGTCAAATGATTTTGGACAAGTTCAAGTTTTTTATTTGAATAGAGAAGCGCAAATATATACTACATATATATAAGCGAATACAGTGCGAGTCATAGGCATAGTCGGCCCAGGAATTAAAGGCCTTTGTTTAATATGAGCATCTTACAGCTTTGGTTGGAACTGTAGATTCGGTTTAGGCTTCCAGCGGATCGATCTGCTTATATGGCAACTGGACCATGTGGCAAAACTGAATATCAATTCGAATCTCAAATTGTTCAAGTATTTTCTCAGTCTGAGACCGAGTCGTCTGAGTCTGAGTCTGACTGAGACCCACGCGTGTTAATTACAAATTGTTTGCTGTGCCTGTCGCTGAGCAGTCGTTGTGGTTCTTACCTTTGTGGGCAATATTTTGTAGTATACTTTGTATTTTTAATTTTTTATATTTTTTGTAATTTTATTCTTCTCCATAGTTTGAGGCGCGCAACTTGTGTCACATTTAGACGCAACGTATTTATCATGTCAGCAATTAATCAATGGAATTTTATAATTTTATGCCAGTTACAAGAGGGTTGGATGTAGAGTTTACGGTTTGAATAAGCTTTCGGAGATTTATACAAATTAAAAGTTTATACAATTTCCAATAAACTAAAGCAGAATTTGTATTATTTCTCTCTCGCTTCCCTCGTTTCCTTCGGTGGACCCCAGACCTTTCGCAATGTTTCTTCATCTTTAGTGACTGCAGCATGCCATAAAGTCTGTTACAGTCTGTTTTCCAGTCAGCAAGTTATTCATTAGGTCGCCGTAAATGGTCAGCAAAAAATACTTCAGTTGTTAAATGGTTAAATGCGAATTTCTTGTTTTTCCAAGCTACCAACAAAGAAGGGTGAGGTGAGCTTTATTGTGTCATGATCTAATCAATAAGCGATAAAGTACATGCTAAATTGGATCACTGAGGAGGCTTCCCTCTTAGATATATCTATGATTTTATGGGGAAAATAATACAAAAAAATAATTAAATATCCCTAAACTTAACCAGCTCCTTTTTTCCTTTTTAATATCCATTATATATATTTCCTAGTCTCATTTCAATTCAGTTACACAATCCAATTAACTTGTGGAAATAGTGAGTTTTAAGGCATTATTAAATGTAACCCACCGAACGGCATTGTAGATAATTAAGCACTGTTAATTGCAGTTTGGGTAGAGAGCCTCCGGGCGCCAAAGTGGGCGTTTCTGCCCCCTTAAGGGTACAGTGAACACCTCTTTGGCTCGATTTTCGTGTTACCCAATGACGGGTAGCTGTTACAATTGCGCACTTCATTTGTGCCACGGGTCTTGGAGGCTGTTTCACCTACATTAGTTAATTATGCGGCCCATTAAGCCCGATGAATGCCAAAGCAGCAAAAAAAAAAAATAACTTTAAAAAAGTAGAGGCTGGCAGCCTTTTTGGGCCAGAAAGGTGGGCAAGTGGGGTGGGGTCAGGTGTTGGGAAATACTCTCGCAGACAATTGTCTCTGGGCCTCTGGAGTGTGTGTGTGTATCGGGGCATCTTCAGTGCTCGCTCAGGCAGCCCACACCCGGAATGGAGACAGTGAACTGGGGTAGTAATGGTCATAAATAAGAGTATAAATATAATATATAATAAGTAGAAATAATTTAACCTAAAAAAGTTTAAGAAAATTTTAGCAAAAGATTACTTAAAGTATATTCCACTTAATAATAAAATATATCTACATATAGCGGGTCTTCACTGTACTGTGCTGTCTATTGTTTGTCGCTCTTTGGCGCTGATGGCATCATTTCAGCAGCTTCACCAAATCTGCAAACTACATGCAATGTCTGCGCTGCTCTTTTGTAATTTAACATTTTGGCTGGTGGGAAGCTCATTGCCTGATTGACTGACTGACTGAACGACTGACTCAATGCCTTACTTACTGCGTGACTGACTGACTGACTGAGTGACTGACTGGCTGGCTGCTCCCTCAATCCCAGTCCCAAGTTGGCATAAAGTTCCTCGCTTAAGTCTTTCTCCATTTTAATTATTCATTCATTATTGTGTTAATTGTATGCGTGCCACAGCCGCCGCCACACACTGCACAATGATTCAATTTTCTATGTGTCCCAGACATAATGGCAGCATTCAATACACGAAGTGGCGTGGGCGGCACAAAAAAAGCAATGCAAAATAAAAAAAAAAACTTGGAGAATTAATTTCTGAAAAGATGCTAATGATTGATTGCGCCTTGCATCAGTGGATCTTTCAAAGATATTCGGCTGAAATGTCAAACTGCATTGCGTGAGGTTTTCCCTATAATTGTATTTTTTTCAATGGTGATTAATTTTTGGGTGCAGTCTCGGAGAGGTTACACAATTGTGAGGTGTAACAGAAACTTATACCAAAACTATACCTACACTCTACCTTTTTTTAAAGCTATTTTTATTACTAAGAATCCCATTGAATATATGGCCTAGCAATAAATCAATTAACTGGCTTAACAACATTATCCACAACTTTATTACGTTCTCGCTGAAAGTGGTCTTATAAAAAATTCCCGGGATTTTGGGCAAATTAAACTCTGTGCCAAAATGGTATTTACTTCAAAGCAGGTGCCCTAAAAAGCGGGGGAACACGACCGTATTTAAAATTAAAATACAAGTTCGAAGGAAATGCTCGTCTTGTGCTCCAAAGTACCCATAAAGATCACAATTTTATAGCTTGACTTGGCACCGATTCGTCTGCCAACGCGTTGCGAATAGCTGACGCTGACGCAAAATCGTTATCGATATCCGATATATAGTATGGCTGGCTGGCTGGCAGCCGGCGATGATTGATTGCCATTAGTGACTCCGATCGTAACGGTTTCGCCTTTTGTCTGCCACAAAGCGAACCATCAACTTGGCAGTGGTGGTGGCGGCAGCTTTGGCGGTGTCATCATCACATCAATCATACGCCCCAGCGGCTCCAGATCGACTGCTGCAGCTGCCATGGCCGCGATGTCGGGATGCAATGGAGACATGTCTCTCGTTGGCTTAATGATCCGCTTTGTGTTCCATTTGGGAGAAAGTTGAGGCAAGAATTTACATTTAACACCGACGCCTACAACCGACAACATACAGTGATGGAAGGGAGATTGTGTGCAGTGAAAAAATTATTTAATTTAGATTATTTTCTATAAAACAATTTTACAATACAAAACTTCTTTATGTATTATTGTATGTGGATAGTACATTTTTAGAAGATTGTAGTTTTAATATTAATTTAAGTTTTTAGTTTCGTATTTTCTATTTATAAAAAGCTCTGTTTTTTTATTTAAATATTCAAAAACCTTATATTTTTACCCATCACTGTGTACCGATTTCTGTTCTATCTGTTACCAACTGCTTTTGAAGAATCGAACATTTTGGCCAAATTCTAATTTATTTTCTTCAATTTGTCAAATTTCCTGCTCGATTGCCCAATGGCCAATTATCTTGCTTTTACCAATTTTGGCAGACAGCAGAAAATCAGACAACATTCAAGTGGCCACAAATCAAAAGACATAATAAATATAACATAATTTTATATATGTAAAATAAGGAAATTTAATAAAGACAACTAGCAAGCAATATATAAATCGAGGTATAAGAATATTTCAGTTAATTTTAAATGAATCAATTTTATTCCAAAATATATTTTGCAAGTAAATACGAAAAAAGCAACATAAAGAAAAGAAATAATAAATCAAATAATATAAATCGTATTATAATAACAATAGTGTATAAATCATGATAAAAAATTAATTAATTAAATTTTAAATTAACAAATTTAATTGAGAAGTAATAATAATAATAATACTAACAAGAATGTATAAATCATGCTAAAAATTACTAAAAAAAAGCAAAATTTAATTATATTAAAAGAGTCCTTTTTTCAAAGGGGTGGTCTTATTAATTATTTAACCTTTTCTAAAAAATTCCTTTCGTCTTGTATTTCGATAAATTTGTAAAGCACATCCCACTTTTTATTATAAATAATTATTTAAAACTTCGTAATAAATAAATTCCTGAAATTTGCAGAACATTCCTTATTCTATTCACCCCTCTCATTAAGGTGGAAAATAAAATTTTTATTGATCTTCACCAATTGTTTATGTTCGGATTTTTAGGCTTAGTGCCTCACGACACTATAAAAAAATCATTTGGTGGCACCAGAGAGGCAGGGCATGTTGGGGGCGCCATTTATTTGAATGATTTGACAGTTCTTTAAGACGATTGAATCAACTCGCAGAGTCGTAAACATTTGAATTGCTCAAAGAAATATTATTAAGTAATAATAGTCGGTGGTGTACATGCTGTGCAAGCTAAGCCCAGACACGGAATACCCATCGTTAATGTCTCAATAATGTGGTGAAGTCCAGGAAATGCGGAAACAAGAACGAGAGGGAGAGAAAGATTTGATTAAAAGAGAGAGAAAGAGCAAGTATTACGTATACGCACCGATGTCGATGATGATGAAGGGCCTTCAACTTGACACTTGAACGCAAACACTCGAACATGGGCGGTCACGTTTATCACTTATTTAGCCATAAAAACAATGCAAATGGACACTGTCACGGGGGGCGGGAGGAGTACCAGCAGCCAGCAGCTGACAGTCCCAGTCCCGACGGCGGCCACTTCCTTATGGCTATCGCCGATCCATTGTGTGGTCAGATCGTAAATCGAAGCGAATCAAAGCATCTTATGTACAATGGAACCGCTCTCTGTGACTGCGCATAATGAATATGCGATTATGATTTTTATTTTTTTCATCAAACGAATTTTAATTTATTGGCGGAGATGTAATGCTCACCGAATAAACGTTCACATCAACAAAGATTTGAGAAAAAGGAATTACTAAAGGCTATACATTCTTTACAATGGTTTTAGCTGTAAAAAAGTAGCGAACAGCAAAACTACATTTTTTTTAAACGAGGTATTTTTTTCTAAAATCAAGTGTTTTCTAGCCTTTTTTTTATTAAATTGAATTCGTCTTATTTGTAAACAAAAATGTATAAAAGTTTTTCTTAATTTGTTTGCATAAAAATATTTATTAAATTTTGGTGACTTGAATCTTAAAGATATTTTATCAATTGAATTTCTAACTTAACGCATGAACACAAAAACTTATTTTATTTATATAATATATAAAAAAACCATGCTCTTGCCAATTTATTTTTATGGATTATGCAAAATTTATTGCCATTTAAAAGGACTGACTATTTTGTTACCTTTTTCACAACGGTAATTCCGTTTAGTTTTCTTTGCTATGTTTTTGGCCGGCACTGTATGTGCGGTTTAATACTTGGATAAGCGGCAGTTAGTTTGCACACCCTGGTTCGTGTTCGTGTTGTCGACAAATGTTTTCGACTAAAATGCCTATAAGCAGTGCAAACATATTTAATTGAAATAAAGCAGTGTGTGAAGTAAAATTTATTTTACATGTATAATTAAACTAAAAAAATAAATAAAAATTAAGAAATAGGAAATAATAATATTGTATGATTTATAACAGGGCAGTATCCTGTAAGACTTATAAAATAATAATTTAACAATATGAAAGACCAAAAATTGTTTGTAATATCAGGATTCTGCGTAAAGTTTGAATTGTTACAAGTACATTTCTAAAATATATTAGTCCACATTCTTAGTCGTTTAACAAAGCTATTAGTTATATTTTCTGCCTTATTTTTTTTTAAGCCATGCTCCTCTTAGGTCTGCCTTCGACCGGTTTTTCATCGGTGCCACACACACACATTAACCCTTTGAAACAATCGATCGCCCCCGCCTCAGCGCCTCATCGCCTCAGGTGTCAATGTACGTGTTGGGCAATTCTAATTAATTAATAAATTAAGAATGACAAATGATTTTCAAATGCCTTAATTAATCATTTTTAACGCACCAGCGACAGCCAAGAAACGTGCTTCGGACAGGTGACGCCAACCGAAATGGTCAAGGAAAGGTGACATCGAAATTATTTCGAACTTCGAACGGAATATTAAATACTTGATTTTAATTTCATATAAATATGTATTTAATTTATATTTTAATTTTTTATGATATAAAGTATGATTAAAGTAAAAGTAAACGTTTTTTTTTTTTTAAATATGATATCAGTTGAAAATCATTCCCAAAAGTATGCAATATTAATTTTTATTTCCTTGCTGGGTATTTTAATTTGAGTTAAAAGCTAGCAGGGCAGCGAAGGAGACATTTCCGACCCTATAAAGTATATATATTCTTTATCAGCATCAGAAGCCGAGTCGATTTAACCGGGTCTGGTGGAATACAAAAAGGTAAGCATTTTCGAAACTTTTAAAAGGTTAAATTGTTAAAATTAAAAAAAAAAAAAATTGCAAACATACGAATTGTAAAATAAATTCAAATTTATTATCCTTGTAATAACTATCTCAGGACTGTTAAATTAATGTATTTTTAGCTTAGTTATTATATTTTTAAGCTTTAATTTGCCCAAAACTTATCTTATAAAATGATGGATAATTATTACTCCTTTCGCATCTTATTAAATTATTTATAAAGTATGTTTGGGAACTTAATATTTTTAGGGTTTTGTTTTTGATAAAAAAAAACACCAAAGAGTGAGCAACTTATTTTTAAATAGTATTTTGTGAAACTGAAAACTACATTTTAAGGAAAATAAATATTTTCTCGTCTCTAGCTCCCATTTAAGCCTCAATATTAATTATAGTATTATTATAGTTCAGTGTAATTTCAATTTGAAAACAAGAGCTACCAGCCCCTGAGCTGATTCGGCCCGATCTCCATCTCCGTGTACGAGTATATCGCTCGGTCCCAGCATCACAATCACAATCAATATTTGGTAAGCGTTTAATTGGCTGACAATCGCGGCTGCTCAACTCAATCGCGGGCAAATGTCAACCGTGGAATGCCGGAGCAATGCGGCGGCTAATCAGAGACGGGGGCCACAATGACACCTGGTTATAGGTAGCCGTGTATCGGTATCAGTGGAGGCCGGGCAGCAATGATCGATTGCAGTCGATCTTCTGAAGCTGGGGACATGGAAAGGTGTCACCGTGGCTGGACATTGACACAATCACGGGCTGGGCGAGGTTCGAGTACCGATTTCCATTTCCATTTCAATCGGTGGCAGTACAAAAAAGGCGACCCCCGAACTATTTGACACTGTTTTTCTTTATTTCGATTATTTTTTTTTTAAGTCAGTGAATGGTGATTAATTAGATTTGCCCAGCGTGGATTGGAGAGGGGACCGAGATTAGCGCATCTCGAGGATGGAGCATGCGGCATGATGGAGCTGAGAGATATATATTTACTCCAGCTATCCAGGCGGCGGCAAATCGCATTTGATCCACGATGACGCGGTGGGATTTGTGGAGAGAAAATATGCTGACTCTTGGCATCGTTCGTATCGATCGGCAAACACTTTTTGGAGTAATTTCAATTTCATAATTCGTTGCGCTAATCTCGTCTTTCTCATGATCGCCGAGAGAGAGAGATAGACAGGGAGAGCGAGAACTGGAGCTGAGTCAGTGCATCTCTGGCTGTCCATCTCGCTGCCCAGATCCATTTCCAGCTACTTGCTTTTGTGCCTCATCATGCAAATGGATCCGCGCCTCTGATTGATACATAAACACGCGCAAACTCCTCCGCTCCGATCGATCGGATCTTCTATTCCCGCTTCGGCGGCAAATATCTAATAGAAATGTTCGAAGAAGACTTTCGTTTTTCCCCTGACATTTCTTATTATTATTATTATTTGGTTGTGAGTTGTGGCCCGAGGATTTTGTGGTTGCCGGTTGACTCTTCCGTCGGCTGTCTAAGCCCTCTTCCGCTGCCTTTATCAATAAGCCAGCCGAGATAAGCTTGGGGGCCTGCCCGGGTCGAGCAGCTTCCTTGGCATGTCAGCTATTTTGCATAAATGACAGTCGCACACGGTCATGCCCATAAGCATATAGACACACACACTCAGAGCACTGGGAGCTTCGGCAAACAATCAAATGTCGTCTAGTGCCAAGAATGGGCGTTACGAAGAGAGTCGCCTGGCCAGGGTACAGTGGGACGTAGCTTAAGGTCCTTTTTCTAAGGGATTTTGAACGTGTTTTTTAGTTAAATAAGTTTGCATTTTTAATTTGAGTCTTTAGGTAATTTTGAGGGATTAAAAGATGACTTTACCTTAAAAATAAAGAAACCTATCTAAACAAATTCCTAGCTTTCTTGTAAGTTTAGATATTTCTGACATTCTTAAATTCCTAATTTTATTCTTTTAACTTTAAGTCTGTTCCCACTGTTTCCTATTCCAAGCCCGCCCAATGTGTCTAAGAGTGGGTTGAAAGTGGGCGTGGGCTGAGGTCTAGGTGGGAGGGGGCGTGCTTCCACTGGGTGTTGTTCCTGTCATCGTTGTTGCTGTTTTCTGCCTGCGTATGTATTTGGCGCGGAGCTTCCTTATTCTGCATACATGAATACGTAATTGAATTTTGCGGCGTGTTGTCAATTTTGTTTTTCCCGCCTGCATTTGAACAGTTTTTATTTTTCCGAGACGGAGGTTTTCCGGCAGCCGGGCTGCTGTGCTTTCCTTGGCTTTGTTGCACATTTGGCAGCGTATCCACTTAATGCAAAGACTTTTGCTTTTCAAAGAGAATAACTTGTTGCTTGAAATTTAATTAAATATCATTTAGATATTTACTAGTCTTCGATGGAATTAAGCATTCTATAGGTTTAGGTTTTAAACAATGACATAATATTAATAATTTATACATTTTACATATATAAGTATAATTTTTCAAAAGTATTAAGCACTAGGTAAAACAGAGCCCTTAAAAATATAATTTTTAACCGATAAAAAAAGAAAAAGTTTAAAAAATTTGCTAAGACTAATAGCAAAAAAAAAAAAATAAATGGAAATTAATAAAGCATACAAAATTTCCCTCTTCAAAACTTAAACTTCTTAAAAAAAAAACACTCTTTTTGAAGTGGCATACACTCAGAAAAAAAAACGTTCTAAATGTACCAAAAACGTGTCTTTTCGGTCTTAAAA
>JAEIHY010005181.1:0-10884 GCA_018904565.1 Drosophila tsacasi
AAAAAAATCCTCAAAAAACGGTCTGAAAAAGGGCTGTTACATGTATCGCCCCCCTTAAGAGCTGAAAAAGATCTGTCAAAAATTCTGATGAGAATTAGGGATTCCCTTCAAACCCCTCAATAACTCTCATAAATAACAATTTAAGTTAAAGTCTGATATTTTATTAATTTATAATTATTACTGGAGTACGAATACATTTCACATTTAAAAAATATGACGAGAATTGCAACAAAGGTTAAAGAATTCCTACGCAACTAAGCAGAGGCATCGCACCTCGCTTCCCACCATCTTATGGGGATGTGAGTGCTCCTGCCTCCATCGGGTGAAGTGATTAGAAGTACGTTTCGATCGAGTTCGCATTAAGGATTACAACTAGCAACTAGGTGTGGTTGGGGGGTTCGCGACCTCCACACTTGGAGCACCGGGAGAATGTCCTGTCCAGTTTCTGGTCCTGATTCTGTCCTCGAGTTCTCACTTGGTCTTGGCGCTGCGTAAATTCGATGCGGAGAGCACGGACCGTGGTGGCGGTGGCCGATCCAAGCTGTCCATGTGGTAGCGTCGCCCTGACGTCTCGTTCTTTTTGCCCAGCCGGCTTAGAGTACTGGCACTGGTGGCTCCATTGTGCGGTGGAGGCTTGCGCGGCAGTGTGGACATCTACGGATAGAAATAAATAATAAATCATAAATAATACATTGCTAATATTTCAAATTATAATTCTTAATAAATTTCTTTGTTTTTCTGTGAGGAAATTATTCTAATTTATAAAAGCATTTTTTTATAAAGAAAATCTAATAAAGACCTTTTGAACGATTACATATAATTCTGAACCACCTTCTTTCAAGGGGAACTATATTTTCATAGAAATGCCATTAGCTTATTTGTCCGACATAATTTGTTGAAGAACTTTATTCAACTAATGGCCCCCCAGAACCTGTTGCAAATTATAGAAACTTATCGACTAGAAAACTAAAATTATCATTTCTAGAATAAACAGGCCTGCTTCAGGGTTTCTCTTTCACAGATTAGGTTTAGAATTTGATTAGGGAATTCTTAATAAGTTCAGCAGGTGTATAGGAAAGCCATTAATTATGTTAGTTTACACAGAAAGCAAATAAATATTCCCAAAAATATGAATATCTTTGTTAAGAAATGAATATTTAAATAGGATTAAAATTCCTAAAAGCAAATTACCCTCTTGTTCTGCTCCTGCGAGTAGTTAATCTCGTAGCCCTCGCTGATGTGCTTGGGCTTCCAAGGGGCCAGCATGGACACGGACCGGGACACGGTGCGGGTCATCGGCTGCAGGGGCGGCGGCTGCTGCGGCGACTGCTTGCCCTTGACCCGGCGAAGGTCATCGCGCGACATTGAGCGCCGGCGTAGATTATATGGCTGTGGGATGTCGCCCACCGTGGTGGCATGCAGGTAAACCACGCTGCGCTGGCTGTGCAGGCTGGACTCGCCCTCGGTGCCGGAACTCTCCGCCGGATAGCGATCCCTGCAGGGAGATTCATATACTTTCCGAATGATTAAATCCCAACCTGACCAATCTCACCTGCCAAAGCCCAGGTTCTCCTGACCCAAGCTGTTGAGCAGTCCCCGTCGCTCGGCACTGCGGGCCGGCTTCGGGGGTCCCAGCAGCAGCGGACGATCCTCGGATCTTCGCGGTCCGTCCACCGATCTCTCCAGCGACATGGCTCGCTGGCCTGCCGTGCTGCTCCGCTTGTGTCGCTCCGCCGGCTCTGGTTCGGAGCCGCTCTCCGAGATGTCGTGCAGCTCCCGGGAACGAGAGTAGTGGCGCCTCTTGCGGAAGTCCACTTCGTCGCTGCCATGGCCATTGTCCAAGTGCTGCATGGAGCTGGCTCTCTGCCTGTTGCTATTGCCGTTGCTGTGGCTGTGACTCTGGGTTTGGGTCTGTGAATTCGCAGCCTGACCGGCCAGAGTGTGGCGATAGTCACGGGCCAGCGGCGGCGGGCTGCGATCCAGGTGATAGGCACTCTGCGAGTGCTTCGACTGGCCCAGGGAGGGACGACTCCTGGATAAGATAATTTCATATTATATTTTACATTTTGTATTAAATTTGTATATTACATTTTCTTTTAAATTATTTTTATATTTTTTTCTCCATTAACTATTCGTTTTCATGTGTAAATATGTACGACTGGCCACCATTTTTTTTAAATCGAAACCTTAGGCTTAGTTTTAATCATATCTCACCTGGGCATACTGGTGGCCTTGGAAATGGTTGGCGGATTCGAGTCCAGATCGGTGTCGCCAAAGAAGCGCAGATTCTTGGCCGGCGCCGCAGTCGTATTGCGTTTGGTCCTCTTCAGGCTGGAGGTGGTCTCACTGTGTCCATTGACGGATACATTGAGCTGATTGAGAATAAATAAAGTTATAAAATAATGCAAAATATTGGGGACATATAAAAGAATCCCACCTCCTTGGGACTGCTCTTAGCCCGGCGGTCCAGCGATCTGAACCAGCTCGTTTTCTCGACCTTGGCCGGCGCCGGCTCCTTGGCCTTTGGCTGCTTCTTGGGCGGCTTGTCGGCGGGACTCCGCTTCACCAGCAGGGGACTAGCTTTGGGCGTGGACAAGCGGCGTCGCATCGAGATATCGATAGTCTACACGAGGAGAAATATATGAAGTATGTTAATAATGTAATTTTTATTTGAGCGATGAAATAAATATTAAATTGCAATTATTAACAGGAAGCCTTTATATTAAAATTTATTAACTTAACCCGATTATGGTCTAATATATTTGTTTTAACTCTACAGCTAAATTACAATAATTGTAATTTGTCAGGGGTAATAATCAAAATATTAACTAATATGTACCAATAAGTTATTTAAAATTGATATTTTCTTATATTTACATTTATCGTTTCAATCTTAACTTCACTTTGTTGCCCATTTTGCTTTCGCTTTCGGGTCAAAGGTCGTCCTCCCGCGCCAGCCCACCGAGCTACAGGTTGCGAATGTGGGGCAGGTGGCCTTTAGGCGCTTAGGGAGGTGGACAGGAGGGCTGTGATCACCTCTTGGGCGCGGGGGTGGGCAGGTAAGTAAACTCGTTTTCCCATTGGCGAATGCAATTGCGAGTCGGCGCGTTTTGGCCCAGTTGCGGTTGAAACTGTATTAGGCCTGAGACACGACACACGACATTTGGGGTATTGAGCAGGTGATTGGCTATATTGGATTTCATTTGGGTAAAAAGAAACCTTAGTATACATAGCTAAAGCATATATAATCTCCACTCGGAATGCCGCACAATAAAGCCAAGATTACTCACCCACTAAGTAATTATGTATTCAAATATGTGTGAGCCCAGAACCAATATATGCCCAATATAGTTTATGGCCAACTTGGGGCCCCATAAATAAACTAACAGAATTATTGACACAAATTTCGTTCGGGTTTCTCTCCTTCTCCTTCTCGCGTGTGTGTTTGGGTTTTTTCGGGCATGTAGAAGAATCTTTGGAATGAATGGCCAGCACTTAAAGATTTCTGCGGAACACACTTCGGGTGGCAGCGGCATGCTTTTTTATTGGTAGCCTTAGTCCCCCAATGAATAATGGCAGCACATTGTCCCGGTCAGCGGGGAAAGATTTCTTATAAATGCCTTTATCACGCAAGCTTAATTTTCGGTTGCCACACCTTGGCGTGCTCCATGATCCCTGCCTGCTCCTTGGTCCACTCACAAAAAAGAATACAATGGCTCTCCTGCAGCCTCTCCTCATCTATAAAATCTGCTCTTGGGCTGAACTGTGATTGCTAGCATTTTGGGCCGCCCACATGGTACATCCGGCAGAACGAAAAGTGGCAACATCCTCTGGCCCTCTAAGACTTTGGCCAAGAAATCCGCTCAAGCATTGCAAATTAACTCGAGGCACGCAGCAGCAACTGTGGCAGTTGCAGCGGCTGTTGCAACACCTCGGCAACAGTAGCTGCAAAACGTTTTGCATTGGAATCTCTGGGCCCAGAAGCGAACCGAATTCGCATCCGAATCTAAGCCCAGTTTATTCAATTTCCCCCGCCCTGGCTGTCGGCTTTCTCACTGACAAACTGACAAACGGACTGACAGAGTGACAAACTGACTGGCTGCCTGAATGACAGAGTGACAGCAGCTGCGTGGGCTCTTTTCTATATATACACATATATCTTCTATAAGGCTTTTGTTCTTGCTCACAATTTATACGACGCCTCGTCGCTGAATAGTTTGGCGTTTTTGCCCCGTTCCGTTGGCAACTCTATTTGGCCAGTTGTCGTTTATTACTTAAGCACAGTCGCGAGTGTTTCTTTATGGTCTTGGCACCCAAAGAATCCCCCGCGGATGAGATCTGTCCCCCTTCGCGAGTGGAAGTGACGTCTTGACCATTTTCGGCCGCTCAGTAACGCCCACGAGCTGGGGCTCTGGGGAGCAGGAAGTGCTGCTGCTTCTAGATCTACCCATGGGTAAAGTTACTCCCCCAAGTTGTAAGACCCATTGGAGCAAGTCTTGATTAATTCGAAATTAATAATAGCCGACCATGACCAAATGAGCCCGAAAAGCTCTGTGATCTTGGTGAGCTCCGCCGGGGTTAACGACCTCCCGCTGGCGCCATCAATTGGGCATTAGGCCAAAGGGGTTTGTGGTTTCAGAAAACCCAAGAATTTTGGTTTATGAAACCACAAAGTTTCCTTGATATTTACATATATTTATAACTCAAATGAGTTTTCGATTTAAATAGTAAATTAAGCTATGGTTAAGCTTTGGTAAACATATATTAATACCTGATCGTTCCGAGCATTGAAGCACTTAATGAAAGCCCTGATAAATATCTTAATATATATGGCTTAATTACATAGATCATTTCTCCATTAGTCAGAGGTGAAAACGAATTTGGCATTTAGTCTACATAAAGTTATCCCACGAAATGTACATCCAGACATCTGTACCTTTGTTTCTGCTGATTTTCCTAGCACTCGTTTTACCGAGTGCTGGGGCTAAGGTCGGGGCAAGCTCTAAAGTTTATTTTATTCCTAAAACAAAAAACAAAAAATAACTCTCCATGTTACTCTACAGATGCGAGCATACTTGACGCAAGTTCAGTGCCTGACATCAACGGAATTATTGCAAAATGTGAGCTGTCATATAAACGAAACAACGCATAGTGCCGTGACTTTAGAGTTTGCCTTAACTGAGGACCTTATGGACATTAAAGGACACTTTCTATTGTCCGTAGAGCGAAATTCAATCGTTACAGACTATATTTCCATGGATATGGATTACTGTGAGCTATTACGAAGCCAACATACAAATTTCATAGTCAGGGCTTTAACCAACGATGTGCGGCGAACTTCGAATTATCCAATTAAATGTCCATTTAAAATGGTTAGTAAACTTATAGTCAAAGTATATATATGATTTTAAAAGCCCTTTGTTTCAGAATAAACTATATTTTATCAAGGAATACAGCCCCGACTTGAAGATAGTACCAAGCTATTCACCTGACTTTAACTTCAAAATCGACTTGAAGTTTAAGCATAAGGGAACACGTGTTCTTAATTTCATTCTGCATGGTAAAATATTTCGGATTTAAAAAAGGGATTTTGAAAAAACTTATTGTAAATTAAATGTGGTTCAAAAGATCTTTAAATGTTCTAATTTTATATAAATAAAAATACATTTCCGAGTAATTCGACTTTTGTTTACCGACTATAGCTTACACCTCTTTAAACCTTAATGAAAATAAGTCCGATAAGTCAAACAGAATAGTATAATTTATCGCACATATTTGATGTATCCTCAATTGCAAAATATCGATTTACATATATATCGATCTTCACATCAAGTATCGATTTAAGTATCGATCTTCACAAACTCTTTGTATACATTATATTTCCAAATATTCGAAACTCACCTTTGGTTCGCGCAAGGCCTCCTCGGTGTGATGCTCGCGATACCGCGACCGCATCTCCTCCTCTCTGACCATGTAGCGCTCCCGTTCCCGTTCCCGCTCCCTTTCCCTCTCCCGCTCCTTCTCCTTCTCCTTCTCCTTGTCGCGACGACTCAGCGTGCTGCTGTTCCCATTGCTCATCCGATCCTTCTTGCCACTGGACACGTTGCTGCCACTGCTGCGACCACTGCCGCCATGGCTTCCAGCTCCTCCTGCCGAGCCCGTGAACAGCTGCTTCACCTTCTCGAAGCCACCCAGCTTCTTGTTCCGCTTCAGGGTGCTTGACTCCTCACGGTTCTGGGTCTGGGACTGGGATTGGGACTGCGACTGAGAGTGCTGCTCGCGACGACGCAGCGTGCTGGTGGCCACCGGATACTTGTCCAGGTGCGGATCGAAGTGGGAGCCGTCGTCAATGGAGCGTTCCCTGTACACGTAGCTGTGCTCGCGGCGCAGTCGGGAGGGCACCGCCTGGCGCTGGATCTGGCGTTGCTGGGCACTGTCCCGCCGCTCCTTGCGGAGGAAGGAATCACAGGCCCGAATGTCATCGTGGACAGTGCGTTTGCGCCATCTGAGAAGGAGAAAGATCAAGTTGCATAGCATTCATTATAAAAAATTATAGAACATGAAAAAATAAGGACTACACTTACTTCGTGGTCAAGTCCCCGTTGAAGGACTCCTTGCGGAAGTCGTTCTCGATCCCAGAGTCGCCCTTGTCGAAGCTGCGCTGCTGCAGCTTGTCCCGCTTGAGGCTGCTCTGCCAGTAGTCCTGCGGCTCCCGCGTCTCCCGGGGCAGCGTCTGCTGGGCTCGCAGCTCTGGCGAGGATCGGTACTGATCCGTCAGCTGCGAGTCGAGGCTCTTGGGCTCGTGCTCCAGTCGATCCGCCGAGTTGTAGTCCCGCTCCCTTTCCCCGATGCGCTCGCGATGTCGCGATTCCCGCACCTGGCCATCCCGCTGGGTCTCCCGCACGTAGGTCTCCTTCACGCCTCCTTGTCCATCGTCGTAGTACTTGGTGTGGCGGTAGCGCGAGGTCTTCTCCATGCGCGGCAGTGTAGAGCCACTGTCCAGTTGGGAGCGCTCCGGTGGATACTCGCTGGACAGCTCCTGGCGAACGGAACGATGATGGAAGCGCTCTGGCTCACGCTCCGGAGTGGGTCTGCCCACCTCCCGGTTCCTCTCCAGAGTGGCTCCCTCGCCGAAGCGCCTAGTGAGGATGCGGGTCTCCAACTGGGCCCTTCTGTAGCCCAGCTCATCTAGGTAGGGCGCGGGACTGACGCTCCTGATGACCGGAACAATGGGCGGTTCTGCCCGCCGCGAGAACTCGTCCTCGTAGTAAACCTTCCGGGGTTCATAGCCCAGCCCCTCGTCCTCGTCGCTCAAGTTGCGGGGACTGAGCTGCTGCCACGGCGAAGGCGAGTGACTGGGCCTGCTGCTGTTCGCCAACGGAACGCCATTGGATGTGGGCGAGTAGCTGGGCCGGACATCGCTGGCCCGCGGAGGCCTGGCCGGAGCGAACTCCCGCTGGGGAGTGCGCACGTCGCGGTCCAGGGACGGGCGCCGAACCTGCTCCTCGCTCAGATCCAGCTGGGCGTAGGTGATGCCCTCGTTGGGCCTTATGTACGAGAAGGCCGGCTGGCTGATCACCGGCTGTGGGGAGAAGCGCTCCATAGACAAGCGCTTGACCAGGCCGTCCACGGTGCGGCCCTTGGTCAACGGCAGGCGCTCCGCCGGTTGCTGGGAGCTGTGCATATTCTCGCCGGACTTAGCTTGCAATGTCTCAATTCGATCGCGGATGCCCGCCGAAATGGAAGGCCCTGTTCCTGCTCCTGTTCCTGGCCCTGTTCCACTCGAGAGCAGGGGTCCGTCTAGCTCCGCCTGGGAGCGGCTCCTGGCCAGCAGCTCGTTCAAGCCGCGGCCGCTCTCATCCTTCTCGCGCGGCGTGACGGCGTCTGACTTGCGGCGCTCCCGCTCCCGGAAGTAGTCCTTCTCGAAGAAGTCCTCGCGTTGTGCCTGCTCTATAATCGGACTCAGCTGCTGCTTGGAGTGGGACTGGTTGCCGTGTGCCTTATCCTCCGATTTCCTGGCTAGCTTGCTGCTGCCCACATCACTCTTGCTGCGCACTAATCGCCTGGCGCCGCCGTCCTCAAACCTGGGATCCCTGTCCAACTGGGGATCGCTCTTGCGGCTGAAGAGACCAAAGATCGAAGGCCGCTTGGCCGCCGGCTTCTTGGTGGAGGCGTCACTGGCACTGCGGGCCACCGGCTTGCCCTTCTTGCGGCGCGTCGGCAGCGAATGGAAGTCACTGGGCTGGCTCTGGCGCCTTTGTTTGTTCCGGAAGTTGGGTATATGGTCGCCGTTCTCGGCCTTGCTATGGTGCCGGCCTGCCTGGGCGATCACCAGGGCAGCCTCCTTGCGAATGTCCGCGGGATCGATGTCCGGTGGCAGCTGGTGGTAACTCTGCAGGTTAGCCGGCGGCTCGTATTCACTGGGACGCTTGCCTGCAGGGAGAAAAGGGGGAAAAGGGGGAAAAGTTATTGATTAACTGGTAAAGATAATATTTTAAAGATAAATATAGTTAAAAATAGATCTGGGTTAATGTTAAAATATGTATTGTTAGCATAGAATCTATGAGATGTTCCAATATCTATTTTAGGCAATATTAAGACATGATATCTAAGTTATATTATGACATCTTCTTCAGCAACTATTGTTACATATGTATGTATATTCAGAAGCTAAACAAATAAAAACTCTCTACAGATTATTTCAATTCAAGCCTGCCTGGGTTATTGTCTTAGTTCTCTGTATGAAAAGTGAAGAGGTTTACAGGGTTCAAATACACAATTGCAGAGGCAGTTCCGCGAACTAGTTGGCATTCATGTAAAGACAAATTAGCACATTAGCCCGGCGATGATGTAATATCTGGCAGAGGCTGGCAGGCTGGCAGGCAGTCCGGCCAGCTGTGGCCAATTCACACTTGCCAGCTGCCAACTACTAGTCGCTAAATAAGGCAGCCCGTCCCGTCCAAACCATACCATACCGATTCGGTGGGGCTCACAGATCGAGACTGCCGGCCGTCTGACAATGGATCTAGCCCACGTCTGCCCGAGATGGAGCCCTCAATGCTGGATGCTGGGGAAACGCTGAAATGCCAAGAGATCTGCTGGAACGCCTGCTCTGTAATCGGGCGCTGTAAGCGCTAATGGCCATTGAAGAGGCTGCTGCGGTCCCAGTTGATCTATCTCTCATAAAGATTCCTCTCCACTTCCTCACTTTTTTTGTTCTTTCATAATCATTATTATTTAATACGCCGAAAACAACAGAGCAGCAGAGGGGCCGACAGAACGAAACAGAAACGCCAAGGAAAACGTGCCGAAACGAGCATCATCATCGCGGCCGGCCAGAACGAGATGTGCCGGCCGAGATGCGTGATCTCTCCAGTCAGCCAGCCAACCAGTCAGCCCCTTTTTTCCGGCCAACTCATCTAGTTGCACGCAGAGAAATATAGGCGATGTGATCTAATTGGGATTAGGAATGTATATCGCGAGGCGGAATTATAAAATATATGTATATCGATAGAATAATACATATATCGAAATTTGTAATATCGAAAACTTTAGAAGATAAGATCAATTGTCAATTTGCAATTGTTACTTTTGTTTAGAAATAAATAAATATCCAGAGGAAATGTTCTATAATATCTGTATAATAAAACATATTTTAAATTTGTAATTTGGAAAAAATATTATGAGATATGATTTTATTATCAGGAGAAAAATCAGATTGTATATGTATATCGATTGAATAATATATCGAAATTATAAAAATCGAACAAAATTAAGGATCGGGAGGAAAAGGCAGACAGTATATGTTTATATCAAATTAAAATAATAGGTATATATATCAATGTTACATATATATTAAACAAAATTTGTAGATATTGCGATTTGGAATATATGGATATCGAAAGTATAAGTCCGATAACATATGTATATCGAAAAATATATACATTTAGACAATTGTAATATACTAGTATCGATTAAACAATTGATTTTCTATATGTAACTTTAAAATATCGATGTATATATGAGGTCTAAATGTACATATATCTTCTTAGTTTAAATAAGTCTGATTGTCCGTAATAGATTCTACGAAAACATTATTTGCCTCAAGCAAAATATTTTATAATAAACCTAATAATATTCCCGCTTATTTCTATCAGTGTAGCGCACACATACACATCTCAGAACTCAGTGCTCTAAGCCGAGATCTCAGATCATCGGAGCCATCTCATTTCTGTGCTGACCTTGCCCCGAGATCAACTGGACTTCTGTTTCCCGCACCCGTTCCTCTTCTACCTGTGCCGCTCCAGCTTTCGACAAAGCAGTGTCCATTCACCTGCACAACCTGTCACATTTGTGGACAGAGAAGTGGAGCCCCAAGAACCGCTCCCACATTCGCTCTGATCCGAATCCGAATCCAAATCGTGCTGCAAAATGGCAAAGTGACACCGATGGCTAATCGAAATTCAAACAACAATGAATAATGACAGAGCTGGGCGTGTCGTGTGCCAAATTGGTTTAGCGTTAACGGAATGGGATTGGGAATGGGATTTAGATGGGGAATGGGATGGGAGATGGGGGCAGTGGTGCCCCGCTCCAGGTACTGAAACTATTCACAGGGACTGTACACACATCCATCTGCGACTGCAATCAGCTGTCAGGCGATATGTGTCAAGGTGAAATGCAGTGCAGCTCTCCAAGCTCCCATGATGGCTCGATCTTGGCCAACTTACAAGGTTTCGCTGGCTCATTCGTTCGTTCGCATGCCAGCGGCGTTTTGTATATCTTTCTCGTTATATCGGCGCAGTGTTTTGTATTATTTTGGAGGCAACAGGAAAACATAAATTCGCACTAAGCGA
Organism: Drosophila tsacasi; assembly: GCA_018904565.1. Classification (NCBI taxonomy): domain Eukaryota; kingdom Metazoa; phylum Arthropoda; class Insecta; order Diptera; family Drosophilidae; genus Drosophila; species Drosophila tsacasi. The sequence goes on from JAEIHY010005181.1 coordinate 10,857, forward strand.
CAGCATCAAAGAGCTCTCAAGAGCCACA